>JACXGM010040148.1:0-10396 GCA_016801145.1 Umbra pygmaea
AATGCCAAAATGCCTGAAGTCCAGTGTCAAGTACCCACAGTCAGTGATGGTCTGGGGTGCCATGTCAGCTGCTGGTGTTGGTCCACTGTGTTTTATCAAGGGCAGGGTCAATGCAGCTAGCTATCAGGAGATTTTGGAGCATTTCATGCTTCCATCTGCTGAAAAGCTTCATTGAGATGAAGATTTCATTTTTCAGCACGACCTTGCACCTGCTCAAAGCGCCAAAACCACTTGTAGATGGTTTAGTGACCATGGTATTACTGTGGTCAATTGGCCTGCCAACTCTCCTGACCTGAACCCCATAGAGAATCTGTGGGATATTGTGAAGAGGAAGTTGAGAGACGCAAGACCCAACACTCCGGATGAGCTTAAGGCCGCTATCGAAGCATCCTGGGCCTCAATCACACCTCAGCAGTGCCACAGGCTGATTGCCTCCATGCCACGCTGCATTGAAGCAGTCATTTCTGCAAAAGGATTCCCGACCAAGTATTGAGTGCATAACTGAACATAATTATTTGAAGGTTGACTTTTTCTTTTTTTTGTATTACAAACACTTTTATTGGTCAGATGAAATATGCTAATTCTTTGAGACTTGCCCAGTGTCAGTTTCAGTTTTGTTGAACGCTATAAAGCCTACACGTTAGGCTTTATTTGTGCGTTTATGTGAATCAGAGATGGCTTTAAGTAATTTTATACAAGTCTAAGTCAAGTCTCAAGTCACTGAATGCAAATGCAAATCAAGTCGAAAGTCACGCCATACAAGTCCAAGTCAAGTCTCAAGTATTTTAGGCTCGAGTCCAAGTCAAGTCTCAAGTCTTAAGTTGTATAGGCTATAGTCATAGTCTGTTAGTCTAAGGCAAGTCCTTTCAACTTAAGTTGCATTTCATGGAAATTACTATTATTTGATGGGCTATTTTTTAAATCAGCTGACAATCTTTACAATAATACTGAAATGTGATGTTTATTCTTTCTTCAGACCAATTTATTTTCTGAATTCATAAAGGTGTTTGTTTGCTGTCAATATATTGGGACAACTAGATGTTCCTGCAACTAGAATAACACAAATAATCTTATTTCTTTTTTCAAAGCAGTATAAAGACAACATCAAAAAGATTGATAACAATTTGCTATCATGTAATATTAACAAAAGAAGAACTGGCCATCTTTAACTTGGCACAGAATGTAATGTGATGCAGCCAAAATGCCACATCTTTAACGAGATGAGGCATTTTGGCTACTACAGCAATCACAATGAGAATGAGATTTTTATCTAATATTTTCCAGAAATAATAATAACCTAATTATAAGTATTGGAAAGTAATGCAATCATCATGAAATCCAATTATTAGTGAATTTTTTTTCAAGTAATAGCCAATGTTTTGCATCCCTGCTGTCATTGCCGATCTACCAGAACAGTAATTTGTCGACGGTCCTTACACAGATCCTAGCGATAGAACAGATGAAGTGCTATATCAAGCTTTATTTCGGATACAAAACTATAGCAATACTAATTGTAGTTGTTTTCTCTTGCTACTGTGTAAAAATGTCAACTTTCTTTGACCATGATCAGGGGCCTCATTTATAAAACTTTGCGGTGGATTTGCATCAGAAGTGGCGTACGGACGAAATATAGGATGTGCGTACGCAAATAAATATTCTGATTTATAAAACCGTGTACACGCACGTCCTACGCACGTTTCCCTTTATAAATCACAATCAACTCTAAATGTGGCGCAGCATTTGCGGCTGCATGTCACGCCTATAATTGCCCATAAATAGTCAGTGAAACGCCCCAAAATGAATATTCATTGATTGAGAAATCATGGCAAACATAGGGCCCTATGGTTTCCACGAGTCGCGGATCTATCACTAAAAACGGAATTTACTTAGGCCTATAACACGGAATCTCGCGGAATTTGCATATTTAGGAGCAATCTATATATATTTTTTCAATAATCCAAATATATTCCAGTAATATTAACAACTGTCATTGAGTTTGTCCTAATACAAAAGGCAGCAAACATGGAAGTTAATTTGCGCTCTATATATATAGGCTATATGCAGTGTGTTTCTCTACCGAATTTGGCCGTCATATAGTTCAAACGTTGTAATCCGCTTGATAATTGACAGCTATTAACAACGGTATTCACTCCATTCTACATCCAATCAAACAACGCTTGTTTTTCTCCATTCAATCACTTATCCAAATGCATATAACTAGGTATAGGCTACTATGTTCCTTCGCCTGAAGCAATTCTCTGATGGTCTTGCTAATCAGGCAGCTCGCACTCAGGGAGCGCAAGGTCGAAATAGCGGGACTGCTGCTAAATGTTATGGCTTTGTCCACACGATTGCGCCTGATAGCTACAATTTCTTAAAATAACGTTTATAAATATTTTTGTTTGTCGTTGTTCCACTTTTCTTCCAAATCTTTGTCTACTCTTTGATTTTTTATTGTGGGTAGATTCATCCGTAAGAAGAAATAATGTGTAATTAACATGACTAATATTTCATGAAATAGCCTTCTGCCTGTCTAGAAATAGGCTAACTACTTTGATCATATGGAAAGTAAATTTAGCCTACCTGGCAATGATTGTGCAAACTGTACAGCAAAACTCTCAATATTTTAGGTTCGGGTGCGGGCTTCTGAATGCAACCTTTGTCCAAATCACAGAATTTGGAAACAAAAAAATAAAAAAATGCTGTATGGAATTGAAGTGGGACTGGCACGGCGTGGTTTCTCCGAGTGCTCGCTGGGACCAATAGAGCACAGTGGTCCAACAGGACGCCCCGAGGAAATCGGAACCAGCTCATAAGCCACTCGTCCTCGTTTGCCAGCAAGTCTTCTTGTTGTCTGAAAACGCGTTCCCTCCGAATCCTTCCATTTGCCACATCTTCTAACAGCGCAAGATCAGCCATTGTGCATCATTACGCATTGGGTTGGCATCATGGCTTTTTATGACCATGCAGGTGATTGTATCTGATCAGCTACAGATGTCGGTATTCATGTAATTGTAAGTGGGATTATGCGCAAATTGAATTAATTCCAGCTTTCAAAATGGTTAAGACATCCGTCAAGATGGAACAATTGACGGATGTAAATTAAACGGACTAACGGCATTTACATGAACACCATGATTCCGTAGCTGATGACATTTATGAACACAACTTTCCCCAGTGGACAATGAAGACATCTATCTAATCTAATGTATGTCTGCTCCGCCAGACGGACGCATCGACAAGGATATGTTTTAAACATTATTTTGTTTACCGTATTATTTATGAAGATGAATTACATAACATGCCTATATAATTACAGAACATGTTTGCGTGTTCTTTTTGCAAATATGTCTTTGTTTGCAT
The DNA here is from genome assembly GCA_016801145.1 of Umbra pygmaea. Lineage (NCBI taxonomy): Eukaryota > Metazoa > Chordata > Actinopteri > Esociformes > Umbridae > Umbra > Umbra pygmaea. The sequence goes on from JACXGM010040148.1 coordinate 3,364, forward strand.
TTAAGTTGGCTACAATCTTGTTTTATTTCATTTGTATTCCACCACAGACTGTTGATTGTAAGAATGGCTTTGTGAAATGTTCATATTATTAATGAGAGGCAGTATTTCGATTTCGTTTAGCTACACAATGGTCTGCAGTTTCAGACAGCTTCACGTGTTTCACACATCTGCCGGCGGTGTCGCCATTTCTCATTTCACCCGTTTTTGTGCGTACGCATGGGTCAGAGTTTCCATGAAGGACCGCACATTTTCCCGTCAAGTTAGCTTTTTATAAATCCCAATTATTGCGTAGAGAGTGGCGTACGCATTCTTTTGTGCGTACGCAACGTTTATAAATGAGGCCCCAGGTCATTAACCTAAATTGCGTTGTCGATCTCGAACGAACGGGAAGTTGAAATCGAATATTAGCGGACTATCAAACGTCCAGCCAACTTCACTGCGCTACACAGCAAAATCACCAGTGTTAAATCAACTCTGAGAGAGTTAAATTAACACTCAGTGTTTATATAGTGCCAATGGGAGGTAGATAAACACTGAGAGTGTTGATTTGAGAGTGTTGATTTAACACTTGCTTCCTTTAATTTTAAAGTATTTTTAGCCAAGTGACAATACAAATGGAGCATGGCCACTTCCACTAGCCATTTTGTCTGTTTCCTGCACACTTCTCTGAGGAGAATTATTGTAGGCTACTAACGTTACACACGTAATTAACTTTAATCAGAACAGGGCTTGACAGCTCTCCCCCAGCTATTGTTTAGCATGGCACGAGTCCAATGATTACAAGTCCAAGTCGAGTCTCAAGTCTTTTCAACAGATCACGAGTCAAGTCACAAGTCAATTTATTGATGACTTAAGTGCGACTCGAGTCCAAGTCCATGACTCGAGTCGCCAACTCTGATGTGAATATGTACGTATTTTGTGTGTGTTACAATAACGTTACATCCAGCCCTTTGCTTAGTAGACTAGCATAACTGTCCTCTGCCTGATGTGAGCGTTTCAGCGCCCTTTCCCTGCGGCAGATAGTGAAGGTGGTACTACTTTCCGTTGGTCTATCTGTCTAACCTGTAATGTAGCCTGAAAAGTCAAACAATGATGGAATGGCCTCATGTTTCAGTCTGTTGGACTGAAACCTCACCAGTGACCATGTTTCGTTGAAAGTACAGCTCTCTAAATTGTCTGTCGCTAAAAATGCTCGTTCCAGACTCAGGGGTCGTCGGAGGACTAGCCACTTTTAAGGCAGCTAGCTATGACTTGAGGGCTGGTTTCCTTGTCAAAGGTAGCCTGTGGAAATGTAATTTAACCCCAGCTGGCTTAGCCCTATAACATTCATTACTGCAGCAAGGGGCAATACAGTATACCCCCCTAACCTGTTGGTTTCTGTTTCCTCAGTCATGTCAGTTAGCCTCAGACTCATTACTGTGCCTGCTATGGCTGAGCTACTAGTGCTAGCCACGTAGTAGCTTACCATACCAGTGATGTAGCAGATTGTTGAAATCCAAAATGGTCGCAGCCATGTAACAAAAACAAGATTTTCAACGTACCATTTTATAACTTTTAACAAATTTAGCCTTTTTAATCATAGTACCAATGAGGAGAAAAATATACATCTGTTATGTCACCTTTACTTAAAATTCCAGTTCAGTTCATCTTTAAGGCAGTGCTGGAAAATAATGGGCCCAATTTGGACATTTTGGGCCCAATTTGTCTAAATTGGGCCCAATTTGGACATTTTCACTGAGGGGTGTACTGATTTTTGTTGCCAGCGGTTTAGACCTTAATGGCTGTGTGTTGAGTTAATTTAAGGGGACAGAAAATTTACACTGTTATACAAGCTGTACACTCACTAATTTACGTTGTAGCAAAGTGTCATTTCTTCATTGTTGTCACATGAAAAGTTATAATCAAAAGCTTTTTTGCTGTGGTCCTCACAGTGGAAACTGACAGCTTAAATCTCTGCAATAGCTTTTTGCATCCTTACCCTATACCATAATATTGAACAATTTTTGATTTCCGGTCATTTGATAGTTGTTTTAAGGCCCCCATGTTGCCACTATTCAGAGGAGAGTCAAAGATAACAACAACTTGCAATTGGCCACCCTAAATACCATTTTCATGATTGGATTCACCTGCCTGAAGTTTAAGGGTGAATCCCATTTCTCTGTCTTACCCCTTCCCTACCCCTACCCCTTCGTCTTAACCCTAGCCCTTGTCCCTTAAAACCGAGTGGTAAGGGATAGGGTTAAAAACATACCCCTATGAAATGAGACACCACTTGGTTACAGTTACGTTATCATACATTGGCGCTAGCTGGCTGATAGATCACCAGAGGCGACAAGTGTTGATCACAAACTTAAAGATATCAAATGAAATCCGCTGCTAATGTAGTTTAGTTAAAACTGTAGACATGTATGGTGTCCATTCAAGGCTAGTCATTGAAATGCGGGAATGTTATTCAAAACAGCAATGTAACGAAACTAGTGATTTTTAAAAACGTTTCAATTAAGGACATGGTTGCAGATATTTATCCACAAGACTGTGTAGAGCACAAAACAAGTTGGTCATAATTTCTAAGTCAATTATATAAGCCGAAAATACATTTAGTGGACTCTCTTGATGATCTGGCTGCTATTGTTGCCAGTTGTGCAGTGTATTCTGGGTACCCCTTGGTTTCAAGTAAGCTCTCGAAAATGCTTGCTTTTAAGGGGTATCCACCCCTTCCCTTTAGCCCTACCCCTAGATCAAAATGAGAATTTGAATAGCCCTTACTCTCACATGAACACGCAAAACTAAGGAGAAGGGGGATGGGGAAGGGGTAGGACAGAGAAATGGGATTCACCAAACCAATTGTGTGTTCCAATGAATCAGTGCTAGGTAGTTACAGGCAGGGGTATAGTGGTAAAAAAGAGGTGGGTAAACTATAAATTCTGTGACAGGTGGACCACGAAGAATGTAATATGTTATGGTTGATATTGAAGAATCATCAATATCAACCATAACATATTACACTTTTAAACTATCATTTCATTGCTTTTAATACAGGTACATGAATAGGGCCTAAAGTCTATTTTACACAAAATCTGACACAGATACAGTTCATTCATCCCGAAAATGTCATTTGGACACCAATTTCACATAAAATACTATTGGAAAATATTCATATTGAAATGTGTCATCTTTTTATGGTCTTTTTACCTCAAATGAGCTGCAATGCAAATATGTATAGCAAAATGCTGATGAGCATCAGTGTGGATATACAGTAAGTTATGTGAAAACAAACTATCAAATTTAAACAATACTAACCAATAACAACCAAATTGTTCATGTTCTTGTGGTAATCGTAAACTCTTGACTCAATAATCAGATCATCTACAGAATCAATATAGCACTTCTCTTTGTAAATCAAGGTTTGAAAGTATATTACTTTAATGGGTTAGACAATGATATGAAGCCATATATTATCAACAAAATTCATTATTTGCACAACCAAAGCACTAACCTCTCTCCTCAAGTGGTCTTCCTGAATGGCAGCCTGTCTCAGCACAACTTTGTTTTTATGAACCCTGTTTTTTTTCATAGTTACTGTACTTTGATAGTTTGGCTATGTATTTGAGCTACATTTAGCTAAATATGTGCAGTACAGTACAGAGCTCTTGCATTGATTAAGCTATGCTGGCTAAATTGCTACTGACTGACTAGAGCTAGATAGATACAGTAGACAACTGACTGAAATATGAACAACTATTTTCTTTACCGTTTCTTTACACTCATTTTTCCAAGAGACTGCTTTGTGTTGTATGAGTTTTTCTATTTCTAAAACAGATGCAGGAGTTAGCTGATACGATACTGTAGCTAATATAGACGTTATTAAAAAGGTATTTTTGTCTGGCACATCGTCTGCTGCGTCTTTGAGTCACGCGCATTGGGGAGATGAGAGCTGCTAAACAGAATAGTGCATGAATGTGCTGTTGTCACGTTTCCTGTCCATGTTCATTATAATAGAGGCAGGCGCGAAGGAGATGCAAAACAACATTCTTTATTATCAATAGAACTCAGAAAACAAAATAATACTGCCATGTGGGGCTTTGTAGCTAATACACGGACACACACACTGGAACACGTAATATGAACATTGATGAACAGGGTACACATGGAAACACGAGGGCTAAATACTAATTTCCTAATTACAAACACACTTCAGCTGGGGACTAACACACTGACGTCACAAATACTCAAACTCAAACCCATACATGAAACAGACAAAGGAGGGAGCCAAAACAAAACACACAAGAGAACAAGGGAGGAAACACAAGGAATAACCAAAAAATACATAAGGGGTCCATAAGAAGTCACTACCCCACAGCCCTCCCTGGGCTGGATGTGACAGAAGCCCCCCCAAAATGGCCACCTACACCGGCGTGGCCAAACCGAAAGGGGCAAGCAGGCTGGAGGGCTAGGGGTCAGGATGGACAAAGGGCGACCAGGGGCAAGGCAGTTCAGGTGGCGGCCAGGGGCAAGGCAGTTCAGGTGGTGGGCCGGGGTCAGTAGGGACAGAGGGCGGCCCGGATCCTAGAGCTCACAACTTGTTTATCTCAGAAACCAGCAGGTTTTACAGTCTATTGGCTCCTTACCACATCAGTCCAACTTTAACTCTACCCGTTCTGCTAATAACCCCCACCCTCTCAAATGTATGTGGCTACCCATCAACATACAGTTTCCTTTATCTCCTTTATTTTACACTTTCTAGAGCCTACCCTCACAGTCTGCTGCTTTGACATTCATTCCATTTTATTTCTATTAAGCCAACGTGTTACCATAGTATTTTACTTTCTTTAGGTTATGTACAATAACCTTATTTTGGGCTACTCCCAAAATGCATGTTTATGCAAGTGCAGTTTGCTCCAAACACAGATACTTCATCTCAAATAACTATTTAAGAATTCTTAAGGTCAGAAGACTTACCCATGTTGTTGCCGCCAGCAAGCACATGACGCAATCCCGCAAAAGTTTAATTTTCCAATGAGAGACAACTCTCCATTCAGAGCACTGCTGATTATTTGCGAAATTACATCCCGTTCCTTATATTGGTTTCAGCAGGACTAAAAATTAGTCTCATCTGGTCTGTTTACATGGTCACCATTTTATGTTGTGTATTTAATGCATTTACCCATCAAATTAATTTACTCAGAGTCCGGAGAATGTGTAGAATGGAGCATAGACTTTATTGTCTAAAAGCTGAGCTGTCTGCAGATAAAGCTGACATTTATCCAATAACATTCATTTTTATACAGAGAATGTATGAATCAGAATCTTAATACTGATTTCCTATTGGCCCAAATAGATAGCATTAGTTTGAATCTCACCATCGGCTGCAACATAATTTGTACTGGTTAATTGGCGCCAGCTTGTCTAGGCATTCTATATGTTAATCTCTCTTCGAGGCCCAAAAGGCTTCGTTATCAGTTCTTACTGAGACAAAAGGCTTTACACAAATATCTGGCTGTTATTCTGCATTTGGTCACGCTGGCCTTGGTTTACATACATAAAATTTTCAAAGACATCTTGAATTCTCAGTTAAATTAACACTGTCGACCGCATTCCTACCAATAAACAAATCCACATTTTACAGTGAAACAATTCTTCATAGTTGTATACTTCATTGTCACAATGCCAGAATAACTTGGTCTTTGCTATATAATTCTCACATGATCCATAGCTCTTAGGGGAATACCAACTAATATAGAATAACATTTATAGAAACATAATAAACACTATATAGACATCTAATATATTTAGTATGTGGTGATCCTGACTAAATGCTGATCATTGAACAGAGATTCTGTATTAATTATACAGGAACCTCAATGCAATGAGTGGGATTCTTCTTCTTATATTATTGCTAAAGCCCGACCGATATATTCATTGACCGATATTATCGGTAAATATTAGCAGTTTACAGATATATTTGTATCGGTGATATTTCCACCGATAACGACCGATATTTGTTTGCAATTCCTTATTTGTCCGGAAGAGGGTGCACTTTCACCGAATATAGGTTTGAGCATTACAAGAAGATATTATCTTAAAAAGATTAAAACAGTGGGGATGAAAGAGCTGCTCATAACAAGCTGCTTATAAAGGTGAGTTGAAAACCAGCTTTCCGGTGTAAAAGTCACACAAAATGCAGAGTTTTACATTGCATAAAAAGGCTTTTGGGGTTATAAGATAGGTAGACGCTATGGCCATATTTAGTTACTGAGTATTAACTGCTTTACCGATGCTAGCTGCTGAAGTCAAAAATGCCTGCAGTGTTTACTACTCCAGCTCTGGAATAAAAATGTTTTCCAAAACTTGAGAATGTCAACACATGCATTTCACCATTTCCATGACATCTACTTTATCTAGCTATGTAACTATTGTTAGCTCTCTGGGACTGGTAGCACGCTATTATAATGAATAGAAACCTAGCAGTAACAGCGAGTACTGCAGTTTTGGGGCAAAAACATTAACCTTCGAAAGGTTGTTGAGATAAATATGTTTCTTCTTTGTCGTGTGTTTGTCGAATTAATATGGTTTCTCCAGTCAGGAGAAAGCTATTATGAGATGGTATATGACCTATTTCGGCAAAGTAAGCGAACCATTTAAATGACGAGCCAGCAAGCTGCCAGCCTGTGCACAAGCTAGCCTAATGTGATAAGCAGCAGTAGGTACGCACTGTCATATTATTATAATAGTGTTACGTCCCCCGGTCCTGTCAGTTGTTCTGTGTATGTGTGTTTGGGCTTTGTGTGTGTGTGTGTTTCTGTACAGGTGATGCTCGTCAGGATAATCATCATTAATCACTGACTCCTCCCCTCCGTTATCCCCTACACCTGGATTCAGCAATCATCAGTCATCTCCCATCATGCCCTTCTGGATATAAGTCTTCCATTTTGTGTGTTCCAAGAGTCTGGTGAGGTATTGTTTTACCAGTTTGGCTCCAGGTTTCAAAACCCATGCTCTGTGTAGACCAGTTGTTTGTTTTGTGCTACATTGA
>JACXGM010040149.1:0-10396 GCA_016801145.1 Umbra pygmaea
CTGGGAGGAGGCCTCGGGGAAGACCCAGGACTAGGTGGCGAGATTATATCTCCAACCTGGCCTGGGAACGCCTCGGGATCCCCCAGTCGGAGCTGGTTAATGTGGCTCGGGAAAAGGACGTTTGGGGTCCCCTGCTGGAGCTGCTGCCCCCGCGACCCGATCACGGATAAGCGGATGAAAATGGATGGATGGATGGAAAGTAAATTCATGAAGTATGTTATTAATGTTAAAGATTTAAACTGATATTTGTCTAAAAAGCTATTCAACTGAGACAAAGAAATTAAATAGGAGGTTTATTTTAAAGGAAAGGTTTGGAGACATGCTGTCAGCCAATCAGGAAAAAGCTCTGATTGTTAACCTGCACGGAGCAGAGTTCACATTCTTTTTTGAGCTACTGGAAGAATCAAGAGCAAACCCTGTACAAAGAGCGATAACTAGTTCGTAACTATTAAAAAAGTTGCTAACAAAAAGTTGCTGACATTATTAAAAACACTTTGAAATAATCCAGTGTAGAGCCCTGGACCCGAGAGTGCGCAGTCGGAGAGACTTGAGGCCGTCCTCACGACGGCAACGCATTGGTGAGAGAAAGTTCTTCTATGCTAATGGCTAACCGTTATTGCTAGTGCACGTGGAGAGTTAGCTGAGGTACTAACTAGCACAATGGCAGACGCCATTCACTAATGCTAAAACCATTAATTGATAATTTAAAGCTGCAAACCTAACACAGTGCTGTTTAATATTTTGTTTACATAATTGTTAGCCACTTAACCATGGAATGTGTTGATTTTTTTTTTTATTTGTGCATTTTGAGCAAATTAAGCCATAATTGAATTATCTTGAGTGCTTCATTTATTTGAGATTTGTCTAAGCATGTTTCCACGTGTCAGAGGGTATGTAAAGTGTCTGCTACTAGTATTCATGTTATTTTGTGTTACAATTATTATGTTGAAACAATATTTTGATTTTATATTGAAGGGATTTCAAAAATATTTAAATGTAAAAATATTTGGAGTTACTGATATTGTGATGTTACATTACAATGATTGTTCAGTTTAATTATGTGATAATTTAACATGAATTGTATATTATAGTTCATGACTGAAAGCCAAAGAAAAAGAGCTAAATGAATGTTCTGACCTTACTCATGTAGGTCAGGTTTTTTTGTTGGACCCTTTGATACCTTTGATCAACCTGGATGTTGGAGTCTGGATCAAGACGTTGATGGCAAGCTACAACCCAGAGGAGAACTAGAGGCATTTCATTTTTCACACACACACCACCAATTGTGCAGTAGGACAAACTATCCATTTCTACAGTGGACCAACCTGAACTGGACTGAACAGAAATAAGGGATTGGGGGAATTCTGAACTTTAACTTACACTTGAGTCTATTTACATTTTTTATTTTTTCTACTTACCCGGGTAAGATTATTGTCAATTAAATATTGTGAAACTGTTATGTTTTAGTTTACTTTTCCCATTTAAGTATTAAAAAGGGAAACATTTTGTTTCTCAGAGAAAGTACAACTGTGTTGAGTTATTCCTGGTGTATTGGTTGGTTAATCCTGGGCTCTGTAGTCGAACACAGAACTTCTGATCCCACTGGCCATAGATAATTATTATATAGAGTAATCAATTCCTGTCCATTTCCTCTAAAGGGTTACATACATTTATGGCGAGCCAGCCAGGAGCCTAGTCATGACCAAACAATTACCTGGAATTAATTGCTTTGTTTACTGCATGATAATTTGAAACACCAGTAGATACGGATATTGTTGATGAATTGAGCATCAAAGTTCCAAATGCAACCGTAGTGAGTGGGTTGACAGGATCAGAGAAAGATGAAAACATTTTTGACTTTTTGAAAAACATATGGTTCAATTAGTAGGACTGTAAAGATAGATGACCCAACTACAGAGTTTGATACAAACCTGATAGTAGAGTATAACCATGGCACTGCTGTGCAAGCATTAGCTTCTCTATTGCCTTACTCTCAACGATTGCCAGACAGTCCTGATATCACCTACTGTGTTCGAGCGCTTGCAAGTGTCTACACACAACAAGTAGGCAGCAATGTCACACAAACGTACCTTGACAAGCTAACAGGAATAGCTAGGCTCAGTGGAAAGGACTTTGAGGAGGTGTTAAAGGATGTGATGTCCCAAATAGAGGAGTCTATTGGGGATGCTGGATCCAGAGAGGACCTACACAAAGTGGAGCAGGCTGTGGGACCCAGCCAGCATGATGTTCCACCGCAATGGCTGGTTGATGTTTCCCCCCTCATCAAGCTTGATATCCTGGATGTTAATCAAAGGACAACTGCATCTGCATTTAACCCAAAGACACCCATGACCCTGAGCCCCAGTGAACTCAACCCACCGGAAGAGCAGAAGATAGTGGTGGAACATATTGTCAGAAGCGAAGAAAAACCATTACACGCTCATCCCACTCTGAGGTTGAGAACTTTCTCCGGGAAAGTCCCTAGACCATACAGTGAGGTTGATTATGACACTTGGCGATCTCATGTTGATTTTATGATGAAAGATGGTTCTGTTTCTGATCTTGAGAAAACAAGGAACATCCTTGAGAGTCTTCTTGTCCCAGCTTCTGATGTTGTTAGGCATCTTGGCCCTGAAGCATCCCCTACGGCTTATTTGCTAATGTTAGACTCTGCATTTGCTACCGTTGAAGATGGGGAGGAACTGTTTGTACGGTTCATGAACAAATTTCAGGACTCTGGAGAAAAACTGTCTGCCTATCTGCAGCATCTTCAAGTTACCTTATGTAAAGCTGTGCACAGAGGAGGTGTTCCAGCACAGGACGTAGACAGTCATCTACTTCTACAGTTCTGTAGGAGCTGTTGGGACAATGTTCTGCTTAATGATCTCCGCCTAGAACATAAAAAACTGAACCCCCCATCATTTTCTGAACTCTTAGTGCTCTTACGTACTGAGGAAGATAGGCAAGAAGCCAAGCCTGTGAGGATGAAACAACACTTAGGCTCCACGAAGCAGAAAGCTGTATCCCACGCACAAACTGTGTGTAACTATGGTGAGACCCAAGCTAAGTCAGACACTAGTAGCATAAACGAGCTAAGGAAACAAGTTGCAGACTTGAAAAGTCAGCTAACATCCTTAATGAAAGAAAAGAACACAGTAACTCCCAAAAGAGAAACTTCAAAAATGGCCAACACACAACAACCTGACCATGCAACCACAGAAACCAACTTACCTTCATACAAGGGTGGAACTTCCAAGCCAAAGCCTTGGTACTGTTTTCGCTGTGGGGAGGATGGGCATGTCGTTGCCACTTGTGAGTCTGATGCCAATCCTGCCCTGGTAGCAGCAAAACGGAAAGAACTGAGACAACGACAGCAGTTATGGGAAGCCCAGAACACCCCTAATTTTCATTTAATCTGAGTCCAGTTCCTGTTGAGGGGCAGACAAGAACTGCTATTAGTCAACCATATCCCATTTAACCAAATCAACGTGCCCTGCTAAAACAGTCTCATACAAGAGGTTGTCCCTTCAAGCTACCTAAAGGTTTAGTAGGCACAAAAAGTACAGCAAGTGAAGGTGGAGGGGAGCTCCACAATTTCCTTACTGGACACAGGCTCCCAAGTTACCACAGTCCCTCAGTCCTTCTATCAGCAACACTTGAGAGTTTGTGGGAGTGGAAATTGAGGTGCCAACACTCGCCTTGGTGGTTCCAGATGTTTATGCTGCTTCTGACTCACTCATGCTAATAGGTACCACCACACTTGATGTATTATACGAGATGTATTGTGGAACTGCTCCTGAGGCACAACAGCCAGTAGCACATGGTTACAGGGCAGTACTCAAAGTCCTTGAGCTCAGGCAGAAACAAAGTAAGAATGGTAACCTTGGGCTGGTGAAGATGCATAGTAGAGACCCCCAGTTGGTTCCAGCTGGCCAAACCGTGGACTTGGAAGGTTGTGTTACAGTCGGTAGGTTCACTACGGAGAGATCAGTAGTTCTGGAGCATCCATCCTCATCTTCATTGTCGGGTGGGTTGCTGGTGAAAACCCGTCTCATTGATTTGCCCACCAAAAAGCCATGCAGAGTCCCAGTAGTACTTACCAATGAGTCAGACCACGATGTTATTGTTCCCCAAAGATGTATTATTGGTGAGATAAATGCCTTTCAGAAAGTTCTCTCACAAGAGCATAGTGTGCTTACTTCAACACCTGATTCTCACCAGAAGTCAGACATCATATTCAACTTCAGTGATTCTCCGGTTCCGGCAGAATGGAAAGAGCATATCACCAGAAAACTGAACAGCATGCCTGAAGTTTTTGCCAAGCATGATCTTGACTTCGGCAGAACCGATCGGGTTAAGCATCAAATCAAGCTCTCAGATGAGATGCCATTCAAGCATAGAGCCCGCCCTATACATCCCCATGACTTGGAGGCTGTCCGCAAGAATTTACAAGAACTGCTTCAAGCTGGAGTGATCAGAGAATCTGAGTCCCCATACTCATCACCTATAGTGGTGGTAAGGAAGAAGAATGGAGAAGTGCGTCTCTGTATTGATTATAGGAAACTCAATCTCCAGACTGTGAAAGATGCTTACGCACTACCGAACATGGAAGAGGCATTTTCTTCACTCACTGGATCAAAGTGGTTTTCCGTCCTTGACTTAAAGTCAGACTATTATCAGATCCAGGTTGAGGAAGCAGACAAACCAAAAACTGCCTTCGTCTGTCCTATGGGGTTCTGGGAATTCAACCGGATGCCTCAAGGAGTCACAAATGCTCAGAGTACATTCCAGCGGTTGATGGAGAGATGTGTAGGAGATATGAATTTGAAGGAGGTTCTTGTATTTCTTGATGACATCATCATCTTTTCAAAGATTCTGGAAGAACTTGAGGAGAGGCTGATTAAGGTTTTGAACCGTCTCAGACAATTCGGCCTTAAGCTCTCCCAGGAGAAATGCAAGTTCTTTCAAACGTCTGTCAAGTACCTGGGGCATGTTGTATCGCAGGAGGGGTGGGGACTGACCCTGGAAAAGTCAAAGCCCCGAAAACGTGGCCAAGGCCTCAAGACCTGAAACAGCTAAGGTCCTTCCTCGGATGTTCAGGCTACTACAGACGATTCATAAAAGACTATTCCGCCATTGTCAAACCCCTAACCGATTTGATATCTGGTTATCCCCCACTGCACAATACCCTTAAAAACAAGACACAGACTAACCGGTACCATGATCCAAAGAGGCCTTTCGGTGATCGCTGGACTGAAAGATGTGAGCTAGCATTCAACACCATCATTGAAAAGCTCACCACAGCTCCTGTTCTTGGGTTTGCTGATCCCAAGTTGCCCTACGTCCTCCACACCGATGCCAGTACACTGGGCCTTGGGGCAGTCCTATATCAAGAGCAGGATGGTCACATGCGAGTGATTCCATACGCCAGCAGGGGCCTATCACGCAGTGAATCACGATACCCAGCCCACACGTTAGAATTTCTAGCTCTAAAGTGGGCTGTTGTTGAAAAGTTTAACGATTACCTGTATGGAAAACAGTTTATTGTTGTGACAGACAGCAATCCCTTGACATACATTCTCACCAATGCAAAACTGGATGCCACCAGTTACAGATGGCTAGCAGCCCTGTCAGCTTTTACCTTCAAGATCCAATATAGACCTGGCAAACTGAACTCGGATGCAGACGGTCTTTCCAGGAGACCTTACGGAGAGCTTTCAAATGACCTAAAGTCCCAGAAAGAACAGGAGCGCATAAGTCAGTTCACACAAACACATTTGGCTGACTTTGGGGGTGCTGTGAGCAAAGACATTGTGCACGCAATCTGTGAGAGGCATCGTGTTTGGGGTGTATCAGATGAATGTGGAGACGGAGGTGGAGGCATGACACTGGTGCAATCTCTGGCCATCTCTCCTGAGGCCTTACCAGACAGCTTTGTGGACGAACAGCAACATGGTGGTTTACCTGGTCTTCCCCATCTGTCCGAGAGAGAGATTGGAGATAAACAGCGAGCTGACCCCTGCCTCCGGGAGGTAATAGCTCAAATGGAGAGTGGAAAAGCTGCCTCCAACAGTGAGAAAGGAACTACCTGATATTCCCTTCCTTCTAAGGGAGTGGAATCGTCTTGAAATACATGGCGAAGTACTGTACCGAAAACGTCAAGACAATGGCAGAGTCACATATCAACTTGTCTTACCTGAGGAGCTCCGGACTACAGTTCTGCAGAGCCTTCACAATGATATGGGCCACCTAGGCATCGAACGGACCTTGGATTTAGTACGGACCAGATTCTTCTGGCCGAAGATGGCGGCTGACGTAGAAAGGAAAGTTAAGACCTGCGATCGGTGCATCCGCAGAAAAGCACAGCCAGAAAAGGCGGCACCTTTGGTGAACATAAAGTCCACCAGGCCTCTACAACTTGTTTGTATGGACTTTTTGTCTTTGGAGCCTGACAGAAGTGGTGCAAAAGACATATTGGTGATCACCGATCATTTTACCAAGTATGCAGTTGCCATCCCGACATTGAATCAGAAAGCTCAGACCGTCGCCAGGTGCCTTTGGGACAACTTTATGGTCCATTATGGAATCCCTGAGCGCTTGCACAGTGACCAAGGACCTGACTTCGAGTCACGAACAATCAAGGAGCTATGAAAGATTGCTGGGATCCATAAAATCTGTACGACTCCCTATCATCCCAGGGGGAATCCGGTCGAAAGCTTCAATAGAACATTGCTGAGGATGCTGGGAACACTTGACAACAAAGACAATTCCCAGTAGCGAAACTTTGTGAAACCCTTAGTACATGCATACAACTGTACGAAGAATGATGTAACAGCGTTCACACCTTATGAACTCATGTTTGGTCACCAACCAAGGCTGCCCATCGATCTGGCACTTGGGTTACCATTGAGGGATGGTGAGCACAAGTCTCACTCACAGTACGTACAAAAGCTCAAGTCTAATCTGGAAGAAAGCTACAAGATTGCCACCCAAAATGCAGCAAAAATAGCAGCAAAGGACAAGGCAAGATTTGACAAGCATGTCAATGTCTCTAACTTAGAGGCTGGGGACAGAGGGTTGGACAGAGGTGTCCGCCTGCGCGGCAAACATAAGATCGCCGACAAGTGGGAGTCAGATGTTTATGTGGTGGTAAGGCAAGCTACAGATCTTCCATTCTAAATCCTCAGGCCAGAGAGCAGGGACGGCCCCTTGCGAACTCTTCACAGAGACCTCCTACTTCCCTGTGGTTCTCTGCCACTGACGGTTGAAAAGCCAGATTTGCCAAAACTACACAAGCCACGAACCCGCAAGTCAGTTGAACAGTCTGATAATATTTATGATCAGTGTGACTCTGAGGATGACATTCCATGCGAGTGGTTCAGAGAACAGCCAGACAAAGAAATTGGAAGGTTTACAACTGTCTATGAAATTCCCAGATCAAACATCAAATCTTGAGTCCACCTTCTCAGAGGATGAGGGGGAGAAACGCATCCAAACCTGTCGATGCCCCGGTGGGAGAAGATTACATATCTGCTGATCCATCTAGTGAATCATGCAGCGCTGAAGCGGGAGACCTACCTGATACTCTGCCAACTGCTGCCGGGAGTGGGTGTTCGTCTGCTGCTTCTCATACAGCACTTGAGAGAGAAACAAGGGCTAAAGAATCAACAAGTGTATACTTATATTCCAGTGTCCCTGGATCTGCTGGGGATGACCTTACAGAGAAAACTATACAAACTCCTGGAAAGGATGTCCCTGTTGAAAGAGAGAGAGAGATGGATGATGGTGCAAAAGTTACCAGCGATACTATGTCATCTGAAAGTATTGACACTGATGGACAAAGCAGTACTGTAAGACGTTCAACCAGAACCAGAGAAAGACCCGAACGACTACAGTATTCCCATTTTGGAAGCCCACTGGTTTCCATTGCCCAGTCTCTGTTTCAAGGCCTGAGTGCGGCTTTTACTGATGCTTTGTTAGAAGTTGAAGATTCAAAACAAAACATGACCTCATCCTTCAGACCGATTATTAAACAGCCACTACCATGCACAGAGGCGTGCATGAATTCCAGAGGGGAGGGTGTAACCCAGTTTACAAAACTACATTTAAATAAAAGCTAAATTTATATTATAAAGTAAATTCATGAAGTATGTTATTAATGTTAAAGATTTAAACTGATATTTGTCTAAAAAGCTATTCAACTGAGACAAAGAAATTAAATAGGAGGTTTATTTTGAAGGAAAGGTTTGGAGACGTGCTGTCAGCCAATCAGGAAAAAGCTCTGATTGTTAACCTGCACGGAGCAGAGTTCACATTCTTTTTTGAGCTACTGGAAGAATCAAGAGCAAACCCTGTACAAAGAGTGATAACTAGTTCGTAACTATTAAAAAAGTTGCTAACAAAAAGTTGCTGACATTATTAAAAAGACTTTGAAATAATCCAGTGTAGAGCCCTGGACCCGAGAGTGCGCAGTCGGAGAGACTTGAGGCCGTCCTCACGACGGCAACGCATTGGTGAGAGAAAGTTCTTCTATGCTAATGGCTAACCGTTATTGCTAGTGCACGTGGAGAGTTAGCTGAGGTACTAACTAGCACAATGGCAGACGCCATTCACTAATGCTAAAACCATTAATTGATAATTTAAAGCTGCAAACCTAACACAGTGCTGTTTAATATTTTGTTTACATAATTGTTAGCCACTTAACCATGGAATGTGTTGATTTATTTTTTTTATTTGTGCATTTTGAGCAAATTAAGCCATAATTGAATTATCTTGAGTGCTTCATTTATTTGAGATTTGTCTAAGCATGTTTCCACGTGTCAGAGGGTATGTAAAGTGTCTGCTACTAGTATTCATGTTATTTTGTGTTGCAATTATTATGTTGAAACAATATTTTGATTTTATATTGAAGGGATTTCAAAAATATTTAAATGTAAAAATATTTGGAGTTACTGATATTGTGATGTTACATTACAATGATTGTTCAGTTTAAGTATGTGATAATTTAACATGAATTGTATATTATAGTTCATGACTGAAAGCCAAAGAAAAAGAGCTAAATGAATGTTCTGACCTTACTCATGTAGGTCAGGTTTTTTTGTTGGACCCTTTGATACCTTTGATCAACCTGGATGTTGGAGTCTGGATCAAGACGTTGATGGCAAGCTACAACCCAGAGGAGAACTAGAGGCATTTCATTTTTTACACACACACCACCAATTGTGCAGTAGGACAAACTATCCATTTCTACAGTGGACCAACCTGAACTGGACTGAATTGTACTGAAATAAGGGGTTTGGGGGAATTCTGAACTTTAAATTACACTTCAGTCTATTTAAATTTCTTATTGTTTCTACTTACCCGGGTAAGATTATTGTCAATTAAATATTGTGAAACTGTTATGTTTTAGTTTACTTTTCCCATTTAAGTATTAAAAAGGGAAACATTTTGTTTCTCAGAGAAAGTACAACTGTGTTGAGTTATTCCTGGTGTATTGGTTGGTTAATCCTGGGCTCCGTAGTCGAACACAGAACTTCTGATCCTACTGGCCATAGATAGTAATATATAGAGTAATCAATTCCTGTCCATTTCCTCTAAAGGGTTACACTTGGAATGCAATTTTAGCTAATCAAATTGCAGATATCATCGGATCCGTTTTATAAAACATATATCCTGCCACGATACATGAACATCAGGGGCGTCATGCACCTATAATTTTTAAGGGGGCACTGTGCAGTAGACATGCGCGGTTATATCAACCGCAGATCGGGCGGATGACTTGACAAAAAATAATATTTTAATTAAATATGAAAATATATAAATTGTTAAATATTGTTACCTACATCCGAAAAAAATCGAGCACACTTTGAAATAGTCAAGTTCACTACAGGTAACAAAAAGTTGAAATCAAGTAGCCTATGGTAGCCTACCAGCATTTTTGTGTGCAATAAGAAAGTAGAATTGGCCCACAGTGCAAGTTCACCGATGATTAATCTCCCATGTCGTGTCTCGTTCTATTCTAAGAACGCAGGGGCTAAACTTCTACAAGCTGAATAACACCCACAGCCAAAACGCAGGTAAGAAAGATTGTCGGAACACTTTGCTCATTGATTAGATATCTAATGTGCAAGGAAAGCACGCAAGTCTTGGGGTTGTTATGGACAATAAAAAATGTGAACATGCATGTTGCACTCTTGTGCGGTGGACTTTCGGAATGAATAGAGCCGGCGTTTCTTCAATATTGAGGCTCCATACTTTGTTTATTGTATGATTGTTAGGCCTGCTGGTATAAAATGAATTGCACTGTCATGCATTCAAAATTAACGGGAGTCTTCAGAACAGGCTCGTCCTGCCTAGTCGTCACCCTGACATGACAGTGCGTGTGCATAGAGTTAAT
>JACXGM010040150.1:0-10395 GCA_016801145.1 Umbra pygmaea
TCCGGTTTGATTAACGCATTGGTTTTAGCGCACGAGTAGGAAAAATCCAATGCATGCAACACCCCGAACGCACTGCAGCCGCAATCCAACGCATTCCGCTATGCGTCTTTGCATCACTGGCGGACTCCTTCATTGGAAATGACTGGACTTCCGTTGTTACGCATATGCAATGACGGATTCTGTGTGATTTGGGCTTTATACAGTAGCCTATGTTCAGTTGACGTTCGCCCCAAAATATGAACGAGTCCATGAACTATCGTTCAATGAACGCGTTCAGGCACAACACTGAGCAGTAGTATTGGTTGACTTGGAACCGGTACATTACAGGAACCGGTTTTTGATACCCAACCCTAATGAACAGTCATATTGTCAAAATCAATGTAGAAATTTCACAATTTCTACCAGGGTATGCAAACTCATGAGCACAACTGTACTATCAAAACAATTTGACCAACCACATATGACTCCCATTGTAGTTTTCAATGTCATTACCATCTATACAAAAGGGGACATCTTACTTTAGTAATAATTTTGTACTGTAATGTAAACCTGTGGACAAATGCAGAAGACAGGGTTAGCTAGCATTGCTACTGTATCTGTGTCAGTAGATGTTGTAGCCTATATACCCTATAAATTATTGAATTTTGGAATTAATCACTCAATGGCAAAAAAATGAAATACAAGATATTGAAGCATATTGCATCATGTCTGATTCATTCCTGTATGAATTGCAGTGAATTCTATAAAGTGGAGTGGTGTCATTCTTGTTTTGTAAAGAAATCAACTGCTGTTAGGGTTGTTTACGTCAAAGTGTGCTTGTTGGGTGACAACTGTTGCTAGTGGTATAGAAGATTTGAGTTGATTTGAGACATGTATGAATTGTTTTTGCTAGTTGTAGTGCATTTTGGATTTTAAATTGACTGCTGTGCAATGGTAAAACTTGATTATGTAACTACTCATTCACAGGATACAGTTAGAGAATGGTTTAATGAAGAACTACAGGTGTTGTTCATGAAACAAGGCATGAAACAGGCGGAATCAAGTATATTATAGAGAATGGTCAGACAGGCATGGTTAGGTACATGGACAAGTCCACTTGGCACATAATATCAATGCAGCGGAAGTCACAGGGCAGGCAAGGTTTTGGTACACAGACTGGTCAAGGGACCCACAGAATCAGGAGACAGGTGTTGTCAAGGGGAAGCAGGGTTTGGTTCCACAAACCGTAATTCAGTAGTCAAGGCACAGGTCCAAATCATCAAAGGCAAATCAAGAACAGAGTGCTCAGTAGAACATAGAATGAACAATACCTCGCAATGAGGCAAACAGACTGGTGTGTATATATACAGAGGGAAGGGGTCTGCACGTGTTCAGTATTCAGTTGATTGTGATCTGAGGGTTGTGCTGGGTTCAAGTGAGTCGGGATTCCGGTAATTATCAGTGTCAGATTTTGATGATGTGGTGCTGACTTGGTTGGACCTTACAGGTCCAGTTAAGAGAACTGTGTGAAGTTTTGAATAAGTGACCTAAGTATTGAAAAATGGATCTTAGGGATTGTAAAAACAAAAACTTTTCAACTACAAATGGTACACATAACTAAGACTTCTGAAATGAGAAATATATAATCTCATTCTTCCAACTTAACATTTAGCTTATTTAGTCAATGTCTGTATTTAGTGAGATAATTATTGAGGATATTTTGTTTACTGTATTATGGGCTGATCTAATGTTTCACACGTTCCCCTCCATTGGTGGAAGTCACGATTCCTGGGAGAGCAATTCATCAATTCTGGACAAATTCACAACAACAATCTGTAACAACATTTGGAATGTACTCTATGGAAATCCTGCTTGACAGGGTTTGATGATGAGTTCAGCCATTTTGCATTTAAAGACCTGTTCAATGAACTTATGCCTAGATGTTTTGGGTGGTAAGACTATTCAAAAGACATCAAGTATACTATATTTTGATCAACATGACATCAGCAATTGGTAATGAATAAAACAGCCGACAATTGTACATGATCATTTGCATGCATGCAAAAAAGCATTTAAAATTTGTTAAAAAAAGAATGATGAATTGCTTTTATCTTGTGCGCAAGTAACTGGATAATGTGAAGTTTGAACAAATAGTTTAGATTTTCAATTGTGATTTGAGAAATTTACTAAAGTGACTGAGAAAAACTGTAATAGTGTTAGCATATACATTTAAGTTGTCTCTCTCTCTAAATAAATAAATGAAACATGTATAGTATGAAATAACACATGTAAAGCGGGTAGTTTATTTGCAGTCATTATTTGCTGGTGCACCATGAAACTCAATTTACGATTGATTCTGTCGTTATCTTAAACCCCTAAATCAGGCCATTGTATCCGTTAAAGTCTGATTTTCTGGAGGTTCTTTAAGGTATTCCTCAGGGATTACATTTAGGACCAGTTATTTTTACTCTTTACATTTATTATATTCAGGCTTGGAATTTCATAATTTTTCTGGCCTTCAGTGTTACAAACATTTTCAGGACACAAAGCCCACATGTGAGGGCGAATAGGCCATTGTGTGAAATAAGATAATTTGGAGCTTACAAATAAACAAATTTCATTTCTGAATAACAAACATGCAAAACAACACACATGACATGAAAACATACATTATTAACTTTTTTAATATGTGACCCACCTATATCTGGGCTTACGATCACCTGTATTTTTTTACATTAATGAAAGTACATATTCAGAGCATTCAAATGGCATATCAGTCACTGTAATTAGAGGACTTGTATGATGCATTAACTGTTGACACAACTGTAACTAAAAATTCTGAGATGTGTTTTTTTACTTTTGCTAAGTAGAGTAGGCTATAATACTTGAATTCCATAGGCTACAATATCTTTTGTTTAAGTTTTTTCTAAGATTGTGTAATAGGCACAGACACCATTGTTTATCTAGTGTAGGAAGATAAGTTTATTTTCATCTTTTACCAGTAATTCCATAAGAAAAATGTTTTAAATTTGAATAGGTACGTCACATTAGAAATGCAATCTTTGTCTAACTCACAGCTGTTGTATTAAATAACAAGCCCACTTGAGGCCTTGTTTGGCTGTGTACCACCTAAAGACTCAATTTCAGTTTCAGTTTATGCTTATAGAAGAGCAGTTGATTTCTAGCTATAGAAAATCTATTTTAGTTGATTTTTGATGAATATTTTAAACTTTTAATTCCATCCTGTTTCAATATAATGTGACATATGAGAAAGATATGACCTGTAGTAACTAGCAGCCTACCATTGGCAGCTACTACGACAGCTACTACAGCAATCAGAATAAGAAAATGTCTTTTAGTTGATTTCGGGTGAATATTCTAAACGTTTAATTCCATCCTGTTTCACTATAATGTGACATATGAGAAAAATATGACCTGTAGTAACAGCCCAACATTGGCAACTACTACAGCATTCAGAATGAGAAAATTTGTTGCCCTATAGGCTACATTTACAAAAAAAATTGTTTCACAAAATGTGCATATGTACTATAGGCTATGTCATCATTAATCACTTTCTAAACATGACATTTAGCAATAAAAAGTATAGTTATGACTATAGAAGAAGCTGGAAGATTTAACTATGATTACAATTTTGAATATGAAGTGTGCATAGGCAATAAATGATTTAAAGAGGCATTGTACGTGCAAACTGATCAGCACAAACAGTAAGATACAACCGCTGTCTTCCACAAACTTGATAATGGAGTTTGAGCTGTGGGTTGCCAGAGTCGTAGGGGTACAGGGAGTACAGGAGGCTCTGTGTTGGTAGTCTGGAAGGAAGAGTAGATTGTGTTGAGCTTACCTAGTAGGGAGGCTTAGGAAGGTATCATGTGGCTAGTTTAAACTTTGAGGCAGGTGGAGCCACATGCTTTGTAAGTCTAAAATGTGATTAAAACATGATAAACAGGTTAAAATGAATATTACACTTATGCCTCTTTAATGAATTTGAGGACCACATTTACTTATGTTATATAAGCATTGTGTCTGCTGATTTATTATCATTTGGAATGTTTGCAGGTGGGACGCCTGTCAAAGAATGTTGTTCATCAGGTTCCATCAATGATGTGAAGCTCAGGTAAAGCTGTCATAAAATGTCAGGCATACTTACATTGCTTCTCCTGTAATTTTGACTTAAGAAAAGAAGGACGAATGATGGATTGTGGGATATTTTCGTTGTAAGGTTTGTGTAATTTTTGTACTCCTGTTTGTATGTGTAAGTAATGCAACTACAACTGCCAATATAACAGTACAGGTAAGTGTAAGCTGCTGCCACTGCTTCATTAAGGGACATTCTTCCTATTGTGCCATGTGAAAAGGACTTTGTATTTCCTTGTATAAACAGGCAGTTTGTTATGGCATTAGGCGTCACATATTTAATACATTTGTTGGTAGTTTTCTAGTATATTTAGGAAAACCCCAGGAAAACCCAAAAACATCCCTGACTTCTTTATTCCGTACACCAACAAAACGTGCTACAGAGGTTACAAAAGCAACCTACTTGAATACCTTGAAAAATTCTTATTGGGGTCAGCTTATTTCACAGAGTATTCATCTGTCACTATACAGTAGGAGTTGTATGGATTCAATGCACGGTGTTGTATTGCTTAAAGGCCTTTGACTTGAGAAATTATGTGTGTTTGTTCATGTGTATACTGTATACATTCATGGTCAAAAGTGTTGATAATAGCACAAGTATTGGTCTCTAAAAGGTTTGCTGCTTTAGTGTTCTTAGATCTTTTTGTCAGTAGTTACTAGGGTATACCTAAGTATAATTACAAGCAGGGCAGCTGACAGGGGGGGACAACCGGGTATGTTGTCCCGGGCCCAGTCCTGAGGGGGGCCCCAAATTTTGTTTTTGCACAGTAATTTTCTTTAGCAGGGGGCCCAAAATGTGGAGTTTGTCCCGGGCCCACAGATTCCTGTCAGCAGCCCTGATTACAAGCATACTATAAGTGTCAAAGGCTTTCATTGACAATGACAATCAGTTTATGCAAAGAGTTAATATTTTGGAAAAGTTGCTCTCCAAGGATGTGTTGGTACCATTCTTTATTCATGGCTGTGTTCTTAAGGAAAAGAGTGAGCCAACTCCCTTGGCTGAGAAGCAACCCCACACATAAATGGTCTCAGAAAGCTTTACTATTGGTATGACACAGAACTGATGGTAGCGCTCACCTTGTCTTCTCTGGACAAGGTGTTTTCTGGATTGCCCAAACATTTGAAAAGGGGATTCATCAGAGAAAATGACTTTACCCCAGTCCTCAGCAGTCCAATCCCTGTACCTTTTGCAGAATGTCAGTCTTTCCCTGATGTTTTTCCTGGAGACAAGTGGCTTCTTTGCTGCCCTTCTTGACAACAGGCCTTCCTCCAAAAGTCTTTGCCTCACTGTGCGTGCAAATGCACTCACACCTGCCTGCTGCAATTCCTGAGCAAGATTTGCACTGGTGGTGCCCCGATCCCACACCTGAATCAAAGACCTGCAAATTAATTATTTAAAAATCATACAATGTGATTTTCTTGATTCTTGTTTTGGATTCTGTCTCTAACAGTTGAAATGTACCTATGACAGGCGTCTACAAGCTTTGTAAGTAGGAAAACCTGCAAAATGGGCAGTGTATCAAATACCTGTTCTCCCCACTGTAGCACACGGGTTAGCGAAGCCCTTTAAATGAATAATTTGAAAAAAACTCTGGGACAATGTGAAAGAAAGAACTAATATGAACTCAGGAAAGAAGGAACTGAAGGTGCAGAATGACTTGCAGAAGGCTAATGATCTTAACATGTTTATAAAAGTTTTGACCGGGATGATGAAAGTAATGTGACCTGATGCAAAGACCTGTATATGTCACTACCATGTGACCCAGTACAGGACAGAATAATTATTAACCATAATGCTGTCACCGCAGTTTTTAAAAAGTTGAACAGAAATACTGATGGTATTTCACTTTTATTTTGAAATCATTTTCGGATGAGTTGTCTCCTGGTTGGAGCCCTCTATTCCAACTCTCTGTCGATACATGTACCATCCCTACTATTTGGAAGACATTGGTAGTTATCCCTGTGCCTAAAAAACCCTGTCCACAGCATTATTATGACTATAGACCAGTAGCGCTGTCATCAATATTGATGAAATAATTTGAACGTATAATGGTTGGTAATTTAAAGAGTGAGGTACAGCATCTCTCGGACCATACCAATTTGCTTATAATAATGGCAGGGGTACTGATGATGCCTTAATTACAACTGTACACTCTATCTTGAAGCACCTTGAAAATCCATCAGCTTATGCTTGATTACTATTTATGGAAAAAGGGACTTTGCAATTCATTGCAATTCATCTGATAATTCTTCATGACATTCTGGAGTATATGCAAATTACTATCTTCAACAGTGAGTCAGCAGACTTTGTGAAAATTAGTAATTGTGACGTTCTCAGAACTTTTGACCATGACTGTACACTTTATAGTCACTGGCCCACTTTCAATTCACATTAATAAATTATGGATAATTGAATGATGGTTGTGCTAATCACTAAATGGGGTCTGTAATCCTGCCCTTAAGAGACTAATAAACTATTGGTAACAGAAGAAAGAATTAAACCTGTTGATCAGGTGCTTTCTTAGAGTATGTACCTTATTTCAGGAAGTTATTGCTTATTTATTTTCCCTGTCCTTCTTTGGGGAGGAAATATAAAGGTAAAGTATGATTGATTTGGGTTTTGAGTCTCCTTGCAACATACAAAAGCAGGTAAGACCAGTTATTTCTGTGTCTCTGGTTTTACTATAGCTAGGTATATTTTTTTATTTTTTATGTTTTATTTAACCTTTATTTAACCAGGTGGGCTCGTTGAGAACAAATTCTCATTTAAAACGGCGACCTGGCCAATAATATGAAAAAATTATTATTTTTGTTTTATTCCATAAACTACTGACAAACATTTCTACCAGATTCTAAATAAATATATTGTCATTCAGAGCATTTATTTACAGAAACTAGTCAAAATAACAAAGAGGATGCATTGTTGTCAAACCTAAAATAATGCAACGAAAGTATGTTCATACGCATTGTTAAACAACACAATACTAATGTTTTAACTTGCCAGGAGTTCTGAAATCAATATTTGATTAAATATAAATAATTGTATGATAATAATAATATGAATTGGCTTTCATGCGTCTTTCATTGTCACAATTGGAGTATGGACAGAGGGAGACCAAGGCAGGTGTAGATGGATGTAGTTTAATGAATGAACAATCCAGAGAGTATCACGGTAATGTCACTCTATATATATATATATATATATATATATATATAGAGTGTACAAAACTCAAGCATAACTACACTCTTCTCACAACTAACATAAATATAAAGAAACTCCTACCTGGACCTCAGCACCAAACAAGACAATTATCAATGAACTGCGCCACGTGAGCTGAACTGTAAGCAAACAGTGTTTGATTTTAGTTCACATTGCCAGTTGTAAGTCTTGCTCATTGATCTACACGAATGACCGCAAAACCTCTTGCCATGGAAGATTCCAAGTCACAGTTCGGCTCATGTAGTA
Organism: Umbra pygmaea; assembly: GCA_016801145.1. Taxonomy (NCBI): domain Eukaryota; kingdom Metazoa; phylum Chordata; class Actinopteri; order Esociformes; family Umbridae; genus Umbra; species Umbra pygmaea. Next base: position 7,601 of record JACXGM010040150.1, read on the forward strand.
GTAGTAGTAGCCTTTATTGTCACTTATAATGCCTCCTCTCCATTACCATGTAGAACCGTGAAATTCACCATTCCACCTGGTTGTAGATGTGTCTCCATTACCCTTCAGAATTCTCGAACTCCAGCTTTTCACAACTTTTTTGCAGGCTGGCAGCCTCGTTTGGAAGCTCGTGTCGGCAGCACCGTTGGACGGTCTTATCCCTGGTTCCAGTTCGGCAAAATCGCTGATTGGTCTAGGTGAAAACGTAGATGTGATGTCACACTAGTGTTTTGCTGTGTGGTTTCAACTGCGGCCATATTTAAAGTACAAACGGTGTAGGTAATTATTACTGAAAGTAATAATTAGCGGAACGTCTTTGCATGCGTTGCCTGTGCAGCCGGCATTGCAGGATAAGTCTTTCTCTGCGATTCCTATTTAATACTTTTTGCCTGGACTTCACGAGAAGTTTAAAAAGTAAACACAAACCAAAAAAAGAAAATGTAAGCGACTCGAAATCAACTACGTCTTGCATTTTGTAAATGCACCCTTCTGGCTCTACGTGATTGTTTTACTACAGTGCTTCGCGGTCGGCAGTCACAGGTTGCTCTGGATGCGCGTCATCTTCTGACGCCGTCTTAAATCGTAAAAAAGTAATAGGAATGTTTTTTCCGTGAAAGATATCCGAGCCCACTTTCCACTGATGGCAGTGGAGACATACCAACCCCCCACGCCTGGTTTGAAGCCTACCTAGAACCGCCTAGTATAGCCTAGGTGGCCTCACAATGGAGCTGGTTTAGTTAGCATACCAACTCATTTATTTTGTTGTTACTTGTTAATAGTGTAACTGTTATTTATTATTAAATTATTGTAGTTGTGTGTTAGGTGACTTAGGTTTAATTATTATATATTTAAGTAATTTAAAACATTAATATATTGTTAAATTTAAATAATTTTCTATAAAAAACTCCATAAGAGCCTTCCTTTAATGTTATTTTTTCAGTTTTTCAAGAATCGGTTTAGGAATCGTTTAGGAATCGGAAATGTTGTAAAATTACCGGTTCGGCATCGTAATCGTTAAAATCCAAAGATACCCAACCCTACCCCATACTATGCCCCTATAAGGAGTACAGTGTGGGAACAGAAAAAAAACCTCAGCAACATTAGCACATAATCAGTACACTCTGAACAAGAATTGCAACAGGGGTGGGGAGTGGGGGATGGAGGTAGTCCAGCACAGGCAGGCAGCCATCCTGTCCTGCAGCCATTACGGCGCTGGTCACAGACCCACCTGTCGGGCTGGGGGGTACAAAGCGGCGAAGGCGAGGGATGGGGTAAGGGGCGGGTGATTGCATATCTGTATATCTATGTAAGAGTTCATGTGTGTGTAGGCCTGGAGAGTCGCTATGCCTGGCATCATAATCCAGGTGCCTCAACTCTGCAGGATGTCATAGCGATACACAGAAAGTTGCCATGGAGACAACCTTGGTCATGTCCCAGACAGAGTCAACAATCACCAGGTGTCTGGTGATGGGGAAAGGAATGCAAGAGCGGCTCACTGCAGTGCTCTTCCGGGGGAGTTGTTATTCCAACAGCAGCCTTGGCCAAGTCCAGTGCTGGTTGAGCGTAGCTGAAATAGATAAGATTGTTTAGTCTTGGGGCGAGGAGCCGCATTCCAATTTACACGGCTGGTCCATTTTGGTCTCCGAAACGATCCATTTGCCTTTGCAAAGCTGTGAGCTTCTCCATGATGTTATCCAAATGTGGTTTTTAGACCCCTAATCCCATCAGCAGAAGACCTGTTATCATGGTTCCGAATAGGTAGATATCTTCAATGTCCTCCACGGAAAGAGCCGTCAGACACACGACCCGCCACTTCTCCCATGCATCCATCGTGTAGCCAGCTGCGAACGTTCTGGCAGTGCAATCAGGTTCCCCCGAACCCAAGCTTCTCGTCGACAATATGGTGTCAATTGCGTTTAGAGACCAGTTGATCAAATCCATGATTTTCCTAGTTTGGAGAGCAGTGCTGAGAGAGTCTGTGACCGCCTCCGTTGAGAGCTGAAGAGAGACGCACCGCATTTGTGGTTCAACTAGTCGAGTCTGTTTTCCGAAGATGACGCCTGGCTGTACGAACGGTAATGTCTTTTAAACGATATTTCTAATAAAATGTCTGTACACTTCCAAAGTTCTCAATGCTTCGGTTTGCATGTAGGGACTCTCATTATGCTACCGTGGAAGTGTGGTGCTATTTTGAGCCTTCTTAGTGGTATATAATAGGGATTTATTTTTACTTCATCCATGCCCACACAACTAGCGTTATAAGGTGACTATCAGTTTGCACAAAAACTGGGCACATTCGATTAGCATGAAAACATATCCCAGAGAACGGTCGACACAATACCAATGAGTTGTCCTTTAATACACATTTTATTGATTATTTGGTTAATTACTATGACTAAGAAAATTATTTTATAGTACCGTACTTACTTATACCCGCTACCCTCTACATTCCTTAGTGAAATGTACTTCATTTTGTTGCATTGGGCATATTTTGCAGGGCATCCAGTGTAGTTTTCCCTGTGTGTTTTGAGAAAGTTGACTTTGTTTTGTGCTTTTTTGTACCCTGGAAATCCAGAGTTCTCGCGAGAGCACAATTTGAATTTGCTCAGCAAGTTACTCTGGCACCGAGTAATGCTGCTCATTAACTATGCCCTTGTAGCCGAGCTGCACCAATCACATTGGTGTATCTGATATAGGCGGGCCAGAGGCGTGTTATAAACAGATGACGACAGCTCTGCGAGTGCGACCTCAAGTCA
>JACXGM010040151.1:0-10535 GCA_016801145.1 Umbra pygmaea
AATCAGATGCCCTAATAGATCCCAATCAGATGTCCTAATAGATCCCAATCAGATGCCCTAACCAACTAGGCCACCTTGCGGCCCCTAGATAGTGATGCCTGATCATGTCGGTTGCAGACTTGTGTGGTAACTACTGTCTCTGGGCATGATCCAATTTAATCAGTCTATTTCTATTGAAGGTGTGAATGTTTGTATGTAAAACCAATTTCATCTGAAAAAGGTATTTAACATGGTACAATATGCAATGGGATTTGACTCCTAGTAATGCTACTGTAAATAATGGAGACACATGGAGAAAACATTGAGCATGCCTGCCTGAACCTGAAACATTGAGCGTACAGTTTAGAACAAGGGTTGGAAACTTATTTTAGCTTGAGGGCCACATTAAAACCAAGTGAAACAATATGATATAAGAAGTTAGAGAGGAGCCAAAAGCAGACCAGACAACGTTAAGTATAAATAGTGTGTTTTAATGGTTGTAGTTGATGAAGAGAGATGGTTGGAATATATTGCTGAGGGAATGTGTCTCCAGGTAGATGACAGATGGAAGAGTGGTCGGTGGTGATGGTAGATGGTCCAGTGCACAGGTGCAGGAGATGAAGGTGAGTAGTTCCAGGATTCCAGGTAAGTGAGAAGGTGAGTGGTGGCAGGCAGGTGTTCATAAACAGATGCAAAAATGGAATTACTGACCAGGTAAGAGAGTAGCTGAGAAAAAAAGAGGCAGACATAAAACAGGCAAGAATTCTGAGGCTTGATTTGCAGGTAGCACATACTAATGTGACTTAATGATCCAGCGGTGAGTAGATGTCAGGTCTGTCCTTAAATAGAGGTGACTGGTGATCGGGGACAGGTGAGGGGAATTAGCTGGCAGGTAGAGGAATGGGTGGCCCCACCCACTCCTTTTAGAACTGGTAACACCAAACAAAACAAAACAGACAACAAAGAAGCAGGGCTCAGGTGGCAGTGTTCATGACAAAAATGTTATTTCATTAAATAGGTGTCATGTAACTGTTGTGCACAGAAAAATAAGCATAAATATGAATGGAGCCGGGCAAAGTAATTTTGAAGGAAATGAATGTTTAAAATATTGCATGTTTTTAATCCTGTGTACTGTAGACGCCATAATAGAAAAAAAACAATTTCCGTCTCAACCTTTCGAGTGTTTTCTTCCCACTCACAGCCGTATGCACCTCAAAGTCAAAGTCAAGTCAAAGTGGTTTATTTATCATATGCATTGAACAACATACATCATCCTATGCAGAGAAATTCTTATTGACACCTGATGTACAGCTTGCTGGACACATCTTTTTATTGAAATAATGTGAATATTTTCATCTGTTAAAATGTAGACCATGTATTCTTCCATTTCACTAACCCTCAATCCACAAATGCATTCCTATTAGTATGAGATCTCTTTCCTTTTTTTTGAGTGTAGGCAGAGTAAAGAAATATGGATTAAAAAACATGTGCTTTAAAACTGTAAATGTAACTAATTGTGCAGAGTCAGTGTGGCGTAGTGGGCTATGTCACTGCATTGCATGACAGTCTACGTCATCATAGTCAGTGGTTCGAGCCTGACTATGGGTTCTCTTTCCTTGGGCCTCCTGCATGAGGCAGCGCAAAATGGCACTGCCTAGAATTCGGGTTGGATAAATCAGATTATCTATTCTGCCATGTTGCTCTCCAGTGACTCCTTGTGTCCAGATCGGGCTCCTGTGGGTTAAATCTCGGAAGTGTAATTAGTGAACGTAATCATCCTGTGCATGATCTGATTAAAGTCTTACAGTGCGAAATTAATCAGTGGCTGGGCAACATGTGGATGGATGAATCATGTCCGCGCCCGTCGTCATCCCACAGATCTGTGCAAGGAGTTGCGGAGCTGCCGACAAGGCAGGATTAGGGAATTGGGAAGGGAGAAAAATCTGGAAAAAAATCACAAATGTATTCATTTCTTTTTTAAAGTTTACATGATCCTGGAGAATGGGTAATAGATGTACCATTTTTAAAGAAAACCTGAGTGAGCAGGCAAAACAATACCTTTTTATTTCTCATGGGTTTCATATTCATCAGTAGGTCATAACAGAATAGCACAATCATGAAACAAATCATTGCAACACAGAAAATAATTAAATGACCCCTGTTACAAACTCTGCATACACTCATACACTCTGCATACACTCATGCTGTGAGGCATGTCAAGGTGTTGTCGGGCATATGGTAACTGGGCTTTATTGTGGCCTTGGAACAATATAGGCTTCTTTCTTGCAACTCATCCATGCAGCAAATTGTTGTTCAAGTATCCTCATATTGTGCTCCTTGAAACAACCACACCGTCTTTTTCCAGAGCAGCCTGTGTGTCTCCCGAGGTTACCTGTGTGTTTTTCTTTCTATCCTGAACAATTCTTCTGCCAGTTTTGACTGAAATCTTTCTTGGTCTACCTGAACTTGGCTTGGTATCAAGAGATCCCAGAATCTTCCTTTTAATAAATGATTGAACAGTACTGACTGGCATTTACAAGGCTTTTTTATGTCCTTTACACAGGTATTTTGACACTTGTTTTCTGACACTAACTGCAATTTAAATTGCTACAGGTGTGGGAAATTAAACTTTAATTACCATTTTAAGCAGTGTTTGTCACCATGTGTGTCTGTAACAAGGCCAAATATTCTAGAGTATGTAAACTTTAGATCAGGGCTATTTGTGTGATTTCTGTTATTTGTATGTATCACGACTACCCCAGTGTGCCATCCTGTCCAGGGCTCCTCCTCCCCGGAGTACTAGGGGGGTGATCCTAGTCGTCCGTACCGGGAATTACACACATTTTTTAATTGTTTTTTCTACTCCAGGCTATTGAACAAGGTTCTTCTGTTAATAGTCGGGCTACTGCCCTTACACTATGTTTTATTCTTCCGCACACAGGTGCTATTCCTCTATTGCTAGACTGAGTTCTACCTCATCTCTATGTGACTGGTGGCCTGATTACCCACACATGTGTGTTAGGTTTTTCATCATCAGGTATTTAAGACTGTGAAGATGATTTCCTTGTCAATTATTGCCTTCTGTAACCTGTGTTCTTCCAGTGAGACCTGTCTGCCTTATTATTATTTGTTTGCCTGGAACCGCTTTGAGGAAAATAAAGCCCTCTGTTGAATGCACTTTTCTCCCATCTCTTCACGACGTTACAGTATGGTTTACGAAGGAGCCACACAACTATGTGATAATTAATAACTTTCACAATTTCTGCCAGGGTACGCAAACTTCTGCCAGGGTCTGCCCACAAAACATCCCCACACTTGACTGGTCTGTGCTGGAATATGTAGACAACTACAAATACGTAGGGGTCTGGTTAGACTCTTCACTCTCCTTACAGACCCACATCAACCAGCTTCATTCCAAAATTGAATCCAGGATTGGCTTCCTATTCCATAATAAAGCGTCCTTCACTCTTCCTGCCAAACATGCCCTTATTAAAATGACCATCCTCCCAATACTAGACATCGGTGATGTAATTTACAGATCCACCTCAAACTCTCTCCTTATTAGATGTTGTGTACCACAGCGCCACCCGTTATGTCACCATCCATCCATATAACACCCATCACTGTAACCTCTACGCACTGATCAGACAAACACACTGCTATCCTCTAATCTACAACCGGCTCCTAGGCAAAACCCCACCTTACTTAAAATCATTAATCTCCAGAACATCACCCTCTCTTAATCAAGCTCAAGCAGGTTAATCGCTCTGATTGCCACAAAAGCCTGCACCTCCTTCGGCCGCCTCTCCTTCCAGTTCTCCGCTGCTATTGATTAGAACACAATACAAAAATCCTTGAAGCTTGCATACATTGTCCCGTTAACCACCTTCAAAGTACTACTATCGAATCTACTGTCAGACCATTGCACATGTTGACTCAACCCACTACTTTTACTTTTCCAAAGTCCCTAAAAACTGCAGTTGTTAAGCCCCTCCTGAAAAATAGCAATTTGGATCACACCGTATTGAGCAACTACAGACCAATATCAAATCTCCCTTTCATAGACAAGATCATTGAAAAAGTTGTTTTCAATCAGCTGAACAAATTCTTAAGCTCAAATGGACACTTTGACAATTTGCAATCTGGCTTCCGACCACATCACAGTACAGAGATAGCGCTCGTATAGATAATAAATGATATTCGCCTCAATACAGATACAGGCAAACTATAAGTGCTGGTACTACTTGACCTTAGTGCTGCATTTGACACTGTCGACCACAACATACTTCTTGACAGGCTGGAAAACTGGATCAGGCTTTCTGGGATGGTGCTAAAATGGTTCAGGTCATACCTAGAAGCGAGAGGTTACTATGTGAGTATAGGCAACCATAAGTCTGAGTGGACATCCATGACATGTGGAGTCCCACAAGGCTCAATTCTCGCGCCACTCCTATTCAACCTGTATATGCTCCCACTGAGCCAAATAATGAGAAAGAAACAAACTGCTTACCACAGCTATGCAGACAACACCCAGATCTACTTAGCCCTACCGCCTAATGACTACAGCCCCATTGACTCCCTATGCCAATGCATTGATAAAATTAACAGTTGGATGTGCCAATACTTTCTTCAGTTAAACAAAGAGAAAACTGAAGTCATTGCATTTGGAAACAAAGATGAAGTTCGCAAGGTGAACGCATACCCCGATGCTAGGGGTCAAACAACTAAAGATCAAGTCAGGAATCTTGGTGTGATTCTGGAGTCGGACCTTAGCTTCAGTAGTCATGTTAAAGCAATAACTAAATCAGCATATTATCATCTTAAAAATATATCAAGAATTAGATGCTTTGTTTCCAGACAAGACTTAGAGAAACTTGTTCATGCTTTCATCACCAGCAGGGTGGATTATTGTAATGGCCTCCTCACTGGTCTTCCCAGAAAGACCATAAGACAGCTACAGCTCATACAGAATGCTGCCGCCAGGATTCTAAGCAGAACCAGAAAATAAGAACATATCATGCCAGTCCTCAGGTCTCTACACTGGCTCCCAGTCACATTTAGGATAGACTTTAAAGTATTATTACTGGGATATAAACCACTCATTGGCCTAGGATCTAAATACATTGCAGATATGCTCATTAAATATAAACCCAACAGACCACTCAGATCATTTGGATTACATCAGCTAGAGATACCAAGGATTCACTCAAAACACAGAGAATCTGCTTTTAGCTACTATGCCAGCCGCAGCTGGAACCAGCTCCCAGAAGAGATCAGATGTGCTCCAACAGTAGTCACCTTTAAATCCAGACTCAAAACACATCTGTTTAGCTACGCATTTACTGAATGAACACTGTGCTAAGTCCAAACTGATTGCATTATATTTTATATGGTTCGTTCAGTCTCTTTTATTTCTTAAACTGTACTATTTTTCTAATTGTTATTTTCTTTTTAATTGCTTTAATTTTATCTTTAATCTGTTTTAAATTTTTATGTTTTCCTGTTTATGTAAAGCACCTTGAATTGCCATTGTGTATGAAATGTGCTAAATAAATAAACTTGCCTTGCCTATATGCTGTTAATGCATTTTTGCACACTAACCAGCATAGATATCTCTGTATGTTTTGCACACTAACCAGCATAGATATCTCTGTATGTTTTGCACACTAACCAGCATAGATATCTCTGTATGTTTTACACACTAACCAGCATAGCTGTCTCTGTATATTTTGCACACTAACCAGCATAGATATCTCTGTATGTTTTGCACACTAACCAGCATAGATATCTCTGTATGTTTTGCACACTAACCAGCATAGATATCTCTGTATGTTTTGCACACTAACCAGCATAGATATCTCTGTATTTTTTACACACTAACCAGCATAGATATATCTGTATGTTTTGCACTCTAACCAGCATAGATATCTCTGTATGTTTTGCACACTAACTAGCATAGATATCTCTGTATGTTTTGCACTCTAACCAGCATAGCTGTCTCTGTATGTTTTGCACTCTAACCAGCATAGATATCTCTGTATGTTTTGCTCACTCCCCCTCCCACAGTCCTGGTCATTATGCCACCCACCATAGTGTTATTTACGGACAGTAACTTTGTACCTCGACGAATGTACCCCTCTACCTCAGACCCTATTCTTCATCTTTTCTAACTGTCTGTATGGTACAGCGCCACGCCACTACATTTACCAAACATCTAGCTCCATATACTGACATCTGTTGCACTACTTGTACAAATACCTAATTGTCTGATCTGAAGACCTGCACACTGTATTATTTATTATCTGTACAGTTTTTACTATTTTTATTGTGCACTTCTTGTCTTGTAATTACATGTGTAACCTTCATGTTCTCTGTACCTCTATGCTTTTATATTGGCCAGGTCGCCGTCTCAATTGAGAAACTGTTCTCAATGTGCCCACCTGGTTAAATAAAGGTTAAATAAAAATAAATAAAAAACGTATGAGCACAACTGTAGATACCACCACATATCTACCAAGCATGTCCCGTCATCCACAAAGAACTGGAAGACTGAGGGGCCATTTGCCAAACCGTAGGGCTCAATTTTCATAGTGCTCGGATGTAATGCTGAAGGCCGTTTTCCACTCTTCACCAGCCTGGATCCAGACCAGATAGTATACGCTCTGCAGATCTAGCTTGGTGAAGATGTGCACCCAACGCAGTTGTTCAATGGCAGCGGGCACTAGGGGGAGAGGATTTGGTAATTCACTGTGGCCTCGTTTAGCTGCCGTTACTTCGCCACAAAGCAAAAGCTGCAGATGGCAGTAGAGGAGCGACGTGTGAATGCCTGTTGCAAGGGTTCCTTTACATATCACGCCATGGCCTCCATCTCGGAGAGATGATAGATCCTTCTTAGATGATGGATTCTCCCCTTAATCAGGTCAAAGATGCAGGGCCTGTGAGAAGGGAGACAGGTAGAACGAGATGGGAAAACACATCAAGGAAATCAGTGTACTCACTGGGTATGTTGGACGGGAGGGCACTCGTTCGACATTCAACTGACGTAGACCCGCAGACCTAGGGGAGACAGGTCTTCTGGCATGAGGTAGACCAAGCTGTGATGGTGCTCCAATTGATAAGGGAGCTGTGATAGTGAAACCACGGTAATCCCAAAACAATCTGGTGATGTGACGATGTGGAAGGCGATGTCTTCATGGTGTGGTGGGGTACTGGGGATGGTGACGTGTGTGTGGTTCTGCATTCATGTGTATAGTGGGTAGTTTTTCTTCCTCTTAGAAAACTCCTAATTTAGCTTGAAAACATTTACTTAGGAGTCTTAGCTTAAGAGCGATTCCAGACTGATCTACGAGCAACTCTGAGCAAGGAAAAGACAAAAACTGTCATCTTAGTGAGGAGGCGGGGCTGACCCCGTTGCTATGTATGACACAATCTTTTGAAGACTGTGATTGGTTGGTTGTCCAAGAAGGAAAAAACAGAGCGATTTTAAGTATTCCGTGAAACTGTCACGGATTTAGAAGTTAAGGATCCTTGGCAGTTTCACAGAATTTTCGGCCATTCCGTGAAACCGCCACAGAGTTTGAAGTTAAGTGTCCGTGGAAGTATCACGTATTTCGGAGATCACGTTGAATAATTCGGATGTGGGTTCCATCAATTACTCCGACAGCAAGGCTGCTATATTCATAAATGCAGTTTTTTATGCCTGCAAGGTGGGAATGTCCAGTGGAAAGGAAATGAACTGCGTGCGACACAATAAGAGGTTCTGAAAGTGCTCTATTTGTTTGTGTGATCACTCTGCTTACTAAAGGTTGTGACAGACCCAAATCATCACTGCTACATTGTTGCATTTTAAGAGTTAACGCCCACATTTCTAAGAACTTTCTTAGAATTTTCTCACTAGGAGCTACTCTTTGCATTAAGATTCTTTATGAATACGGGCCCTGGTGCTTTGCCACGGTGGAGTTGTTTGATTACCTCAGCGACTTCCACCAGGGAAATTGACAACAATCCCCCATCATCCTCTAGCTCTGTTTCTAATATAGAGGGTGTATTAGTAGGAATAAGGGTTCCTCAAAGTGCTCCTACCACTACTCTATTACCTCCTTAGTTGAGGTCAACAGAGTCCCATCCTTAAAGTATACAGCTTGGATGGTTTCCCGCTTCCCCCATCTGAGGTGACGAGAATCCTTCTTCAGTGGACAGCTTCCCTGACCACCGTTGTCCACCACGGTGTTCGTGGGCTACCGCCCCTTGAGGCATCCAAGACCCTAAGACCACAGCTCCCCACCGCAGCTTCAGCAATGGAGGTTTTGAACATTGTCCACTCGGGTTCATTGCCCCCAGCCTCCACAGGGATGCACGAAAAGCTCAGTTTGAGGCATGAGTTTAAAGTGTGCTGGACAGGGGCCTCCTCCAGATGTTCCAAATTTACCTGCACTACCCGTTTGGGCTTACCAGGTCTGTCCAGAGTCTTACCCCACCCCCTGACCCAACGCACCACCAGATGGTGATCAGTTGTCTGCTCGATCTAAAATCATCAAAAATTGATCATTGAACTTTGCCCTATGGTGCTCTGGTACCAAGTACACTTATGAACATCCCTATGTCCGAACATGGTGTTCATTACAGACAATTCATTACTAGCACAGAAGTCCAACAAACAACCACTCGGGTTTAGATCAGGGAAGCCCAATCACGCCTCTCCATGTGTCTCCATCATTGCCCACATGCACGTTGAAGTCCCCCAGCAGAACTATGGAATCCCCAACTGGAGCCCCATACAGGACTCTATTCAAGGTCTCCAAGAAGGCCGAATACTCTGAACTCCTGTTTGGTGCATATGCACAATCAACAGTCAGAGTTTTCCCCCCAGCAACCCGCAGGCGCAGGGAGGCGACCCTCTCGTCCACTGGGGTAAACTCCAACATAGTGGTGTTCAGCCAGGGGCTTGTGAGTATGGGCCTGGCTCTAAACGGGGGCCCCTGGGCTTCCTCCAGGAAAGGTCACTCTTCCTCTACCTCGATTGCTCATGGGGTTATGGAATGCCTTACATGTAAATGTTAAATGTAAATCAAGGGAAATACATTCATAGAAACAGATACATAAACGTGTATGAAGCATAAACTGCAGAACAAACAATGGACTATATTGTATATACCAGACTAATGACTAAACTACCAAGAGGTGATGACAATCAGTCTGTCATCTCAAGATGAACATTTATTTTTATTATTTTATTGACAGTCTAGAAAGCAGGAGCTAGGAAGACATGTAGGGAGAGAAGAGGAGCACTGACCATCGGCCGAGTCAACTCTCAAACTTGTCGTCAGAGGCCATGAGTGGACATTGAGGAACTTAGACCACTACACCAACTCCTTCACAATCTCAAGCTAAATCCATGAAACACCTCCAACAGCCTCCAGCGTGTGCAACCTTCCCAAGCTCTACCATGTTGAGCCAACATCCACACATCCAACTGTCTGGCAGTCAAAGCATGTATCACCCTCAAGACCTGTTGCTCAACTACAGAGCTTGATAAGAGTGCTCCCCTCTTATTATCAAGCAATGCATCATCCCGCGTTTAAACCAGAACGTGCTGTAACACCACCTCGCTTAATAGAGGGCAGCTCCTGTTCATTCTACTCAAGGCTCTACAGAATGTTGATATGTTGTTGTTGCTCTGAGCATCTTTTAAATTAAGGAAGTATACATGGATTTCCTATTTTTGTATGCAATAAAAATGTAGACTATCCTTCTGACTGTAGATTGTGTCAGTAAGCTATATACTGAATGTAGATGTGTCAGTAGGCTATATACTGAATGTAGATGTGTCAGTAGGCTATATACTGAATTTAGATGTGTCAGTAGGCTATATCCTGGATGTAGATATGTCAGTAGGCTATACACTGAATGTAGATGTGTCAGTAGGCTATATACTGAATGTAAGTATTCTCAGTAGGCTATATCCTGGATGTAGATGTGTCAGTAGGCTATATACTGAATGTAGATGTGTCAGTAGGCTATATACTGAATGTAGATGTGTCAGTTATATCCTGGATGTAGATGTGTCAGTAGGCTATATACTGAATGTAGATTTGTCAGTAGGCTATATCCTGGATGTAGATGTGTCAGTAGGCTATATGCTGAATGTAGATGTGTCAGTTGGCTATATACTGAATGTAGATATTGTCAGTAGGCTATACTCTGGAGGATACACTAGTGTAAGGATACACTACAGTGCTCGGTAATTCTGTCAAAGTCTCTGCCCAAACAGTTCGAACTACTTGTTTTAAAAATTAACCTCTCCAAAAATAAGTCCTTTACTATTGCTGCCTGTTACAGACCCCCTTCAGCCCCCAGTTGCGCCTTAGATACCCTATGTCAACTACTTGCCCCATACTTGTCCTCTGAGTTCATATTACTAGGTGATTTAAACTGGGACATGCTAAATATCCCCGCTAACCTACAATCTAAACTTGATGCCCTTAACCTGACGCAAATTGTCAATGAGCCTACCAGATACAACCTAAATAATATGAATAAGGGAACCCTTATTGATA
>JACXGM010040152.1:0-10395 GCA_016801145.1 Umbra pygmaea
TATATATATATATATATATATATATATATATATATATATATATATATATATATATATATATGTGTATATATATATGTGTATATATATATGTGTATATATATATGTGTATATATATATGTGTATACAGTGCCTAATGAAAGTTTTCGGACCCCTTGAACTTTTCGACCTTTTGCCACATTTCAGGCTTCAAACATAAAGATATGAAATTGTAATTTTTTTAGAAGAATCAAAAAAAGTGGGACACAATCATGAAGTGGAACAAAATTTATTGGATATTTCAAACTTTTTTAACATCTAGATGTGCCTAAGCTGGTGTTTGTTAAAAAAATCCAATGACTGTAACTACTAGTTTATATTCCAATTCACAAAGACCTAGGTGAAAATTATTATGTTACTTAGTCTCTGACATAGCAAAATAATGTATTGTATACTGCCAGCAGGTAAGTGAAGTTTGTGATTTGCAATTCAAATGGCTAGCCCCCATTCAGACGGCTGCTAATAGCATCCCGCAAGCCACTTATGACGTGATTAGCATCACTGGCAACTAACCCCTATTCTGATGCCCACTTGTAGTTTCAGCAGTTTGTCTACAATGTGATTTCCATTTGTGGCAGCTCACCCACCCTCAGACCATGGCTATAAGCCCAAGGCAAGCTATCTTAAAAATGTATTAATTTGAAGGACAATGCATGTCGTCAATAGAGAAATGCACTCTATGTGAAGTAGGTGGCAGCACTTAATCTTAAAACCAGCAATGCCAAGTGAGGCGTTTTTCATTTTAGCTTAATTTAAAATTGAAATATGTGTGCCAATTTTAAAGTCATGTCCCACTTGGAATAATTTTATCTTATTTCAGCATGAAGGGGGTCCAAAACCATGGCTTTGCTAGTGTTAAACCAAACAAAAGTAACTGCATGACAAGGCCCAATGGTCAACAGACAGTTAGAACACTGTACCATTTGGCCCCAAAAAATACCATTGTGCTGAGGCTTAATCTTGCTAATGTCTGACAACACACAGAATAGCTAAGCTTTTTTCATTATCTGTACAAAATGTTTTACTCTGACATGTTTTATTGCTTTTCTTTTGGTTTGATGACTAACAACAAACACTGCTTAGTTAATTTTAGTTATACAACCTAGCTAGCATTATGATAATTTGGATAGAACAATAACATACCACATTTGAATGGCATACAAGTGGTTGTGAGTTATTTGTGTGTCATCATAGTAACCAATCATAGGATTTTTACCCTACCCTGACTGACATTGATTGCTTAGAGGGAGTAAGCCTTCAAACATTGGGATCATTACTAACAGATGCATGCTACAATAGCCGTTTTGTGTTCACAGTGATAATGCTATAGAGAAAGCATGTAGTTAATAATGTGTTTTCTGTTCTTTACAATTAAAGCATAGACATGGTCAGATTAACCCAGGGTTTTACCAGTGTTGTCTGTGAGACGAAAAATAATCACTTAGATTCTTTTTTTAAAACCTTATCACATTTGGGCAGTAGGAATGTCAGTATAAAACATAGTGCTTGTTGCATTGTGACCATCATACAGTATAATCCATATGGGGGTTTACCTCTAGAAGGTTTGTAGAACCAATATAAACCTTAAACTTGTATGCTCTATCAATGGCTGCCAGTCCTGAGTTGAATGGTAATTGCTTTTCAGGGACTACAGAATGTAGGGATTATATGGCTGGTTGTTTTTCTCTAATGTCAAAAAACCATGCCAGGAAAACCATATGCTACAATTTGGAAAGCAAATGCATACAGCTGAAAAGAGAACTAAACTTTCTGTTGAAACAAAAGTAGTTTTCAATAACTCACAATATGCAAACATATTGAAAATAATTGTAGTCTATTCATGTGAGGCATTTTCTTAAATATTTTCTTCTGGCAGTTGTCGATTACATTAAATGCTCGCTAGTACCCTCGTTTACTGTAAAAATTTAGCCAGTCTGGATACTTTCATGAATTCATTGAATGCTTTGATACAATGCATGTTGTCAATCCCATCAGAAATGTTCACCTATTTAACTTTCTGTTGCATACTTGTCAATTTCATGTCAGTAAAACCTTTCCTTAGAAATATACTGTGTATTTCAGCTTGTTGGGAGTAGAGTAGATGTGACCAGCTGTCTACTATGAAAATCAATAAAACATTGATGACGGCCAAGCATATGGACATGGATGGATGTAATAAATGTTATTATTTTCCTTTGTAATGACAAAGTCTATTAATAAATGTGTCTACCTTTCTTCGGTTTCATTTGTTAACTGTAAAGGAGCATTGTAATTACATTAGACTGAAAAACAATTTTCACATTGGACACACACACACACCACACACACACCCACACATATATTTATATATATATGTGGCTACTAACATTGAAATACATTGTTTGACCAAGATGAACTGTAATCCATTCTGTTGATGTTTAGATATATTAAAATACTTGTTTAATGAAAATGGAGCCATACTATATTGTCTCTTGGCCCACACACCTCCTATAGTGGATAAGGACTCATTATATTAAGCCTAACCTTAAACATTACCCTAAACAGTATTGCAAACTTACCTTTACCCCTAACCTACACAATTAGTTGTTCATCAACAGATAATCATATCATCAACAAACTATGTGTAGAGCACCTACAGATGGTATTTTGGACTCTCAAATTTTGTTTTTAACAAAAGTGTAATCAATTTGCATTTTGCAAGGTCATTGACTATTTTCAAACTTAAAATATAATGACAAGTTGCTGAATCTCAAGGCTAAACCTTGGGTTTTCTTCCAGAAGTATAATTACATCATAAATACCTTGTTATATAAATGCATAACATTATGCCTGATTAGCCTAATGTAAACCTCTTCAAATAATTACCATGAAACTATATAAAGAATTCAGAATTTGATAGATTATACTGTATTCATTCTAAGCCAAAACATTATTCTTGAGGTTACCACTAGACATAAATTAATCACTCTACATCCTGAAGATGTTAGGTCCCCTTGATTAATACATCAATAAACTCATTCCCTGAGAGTATGTCAATGTCCCATAGTGACTTAATTATTCAGTAAAGACACATATACGGTATTAGAACCCAGGGACATATTGCCAAACTACTGTTACACATAAGCGCTAACACACACACATTTGTCTCAGTCATGTCTCCCTAGTGAAATCTGGAGGATGAGTTGAGGTCCATAGCTGTCTGTAATGTGAAGGAACAGCCCTGAGGTGAGAAAGATCAACAAGAGAGGAGGCTACAACTCACATCCCCCTGTTCTGTCTCGATGGAGCAGCTGTGCATAAAGGAACAGCTGCACAGAAGCGTTGGTCACAGAACAGAAACTGGAGGTCATCTGGCACAAGTTTAGTCATTATGGAAATCAGTGTACCTCAAATGAGCAGATAAAAGCTAACATTTCCTCTCGCACTGCACACTGACATCAAATGCAGGGGAACCCTTTCTAACCACCACTATCGGAAGCCTGAAGTCTTAAGGGGTGGGAAGATGTTATCAATGTCAATGTTAACCAGCTTTTCTTTCAAGACATTCCCAGGATAATCTGCGTTTGAATGGAGGATTAAGCTTTGTAATAGAATTGATGTTAAAGTCAAATAATGAATTTTACCCATAGACCTTAGATAAGTGTGAGGACAATATACTGTTTTAAACTTTACACAGCAAAATGGATTTATTCCTAAAACGTGTTAGTTTTTGAACCACAAAGAAAAGCAAAATTCATGTATAATTCAAATGCACTAATAGAAATCCAATGCAAAGACAAATGGGTGCTCATGTGATGATGGTAAAGGATTGACATAATGGGTACATTTTCCTCCCTTGTGTCTTGAATTCTCTGCAAATGTTCTCTATTCTCAGATAACAACGTTGGTTTCATTGCATGACATGTCATGTGACAGCTTAGTGGGCCGACCCCCTCAGGAGACTCAGCACTGGTGTAAATAGGCCTTGTTTTGGGACTGTCCCTCATAATATTATTTGGTTTGCTTCATTGTCATTATGTTAAATATACAATACATTATAACTCACTAAACAAATTGTGTCACTGACAGACTAGCATTTGGCAGCTTTAGCTAGGAACCCTGAAACGCTTTTATTTTTCCTGGGTTTTATGACAATCTCGAAAAGATGGTGCTGTGAATAAATAAAAGGTTAACAAGTTCAGGAACATGTTCGTGTTATAAGGGGTGGCACTTTGTTCAGACAATAGTGTACTAGAAATACAGACCCTGGTCTCTCATTCTTTGAATCTCTCTCTTTGCTCTGTTTACTTCAGAAGGTGTCAATCCGCTCCATTCCCAGGTGATACAATGCTGTTAGCAAGGTAAGGCTGTGGGGAGTTTGATGGTATGAATGAGAGTTAATAACTCAGACCAGTGTGGGGATTATAGATGTGTTTAGGAGAAAGGGAGATCTGTGCTGGGAATTGTAATAAGCCTCATCATCAAGAAAGCACAGCAGGGGAGAGATGCAAAATAGGAGACTGTTCAGCTAGACCTCTAGCTGCTAAAAGAAGAAGAAAATCCCCTCCCAGTCTAATTACAAAGCTCAGGACTTATCAGTGGCAGACATCAGCCGTCATATCTCTGCAGAATTAAAGGGGAAATTTTGAGAGAGGGCATTATAAAGAAAACAGTTGCTAATGTTGAGTGAGAGATTATAATGTGCATGTCATATTTCAAACAGTGTGAATGGCTATGCCATGACGCTCTAAAGAGGTGAATGTATGGAGCCTTATCCTATTTGTATCAGTGTTCTCACATTTGTTTTCTTTGAAGACATAATGCCTCTTTCTAGATCAGCTACAGTGCATATGTAACGTTTTCAGAGCCCTTCACTTCTTCCTCATTTTATGTTACGGCTTGATTGTTAAATTAATTAAATTATTTTTTTCTTCATATGCCATCTTGTGAAAAAAATGTATTCAGACCCTTAACGATAACAATTGAAATTAAGCTCAAATGATTCCGGTTTCCACTGATCATCCATGAGATGCTTCTAAAATTTAATTGGAGTCCACCTGCAAAGAATTCAATTGACAGTACATGACTTCAAACATAAAGGTCAAAACATGTCTGCAGCGTTGAAAGTCCCCAAGAACTAAGTGGCCTCCATTGTTTTTAAATAAAGGAAAATTGGAACCTCCAACACTCTTCCTAGAGACTTTCAAAATAAGGAATAAGCAGAGGCGCCTTGGTCAAGCAGGCCTTTATATTAGAGTGGCCACCCAATAATTCCATCTTTGCAGAGAATGCAGAGGGAATCATGGAATTTAGACAAAAATGCGGAATTCAAATATAGTCCCGTAATGTTAATAATAATTATCACAGAAATTATCTTACTACAAAATGCAGCAAATTAAGAAGAACATTGTGTGTGTATCTACCAAAGGATATTGCATATGCCAACACACTTCTATTGTCTTTACATAAAGTTTATTTTATCTATTGTCTTTACATAAAGTTTATTTTTTGCTGAAAAAATATATGTATACTTTCAGACCACGAGAATCATTATCTGTTCTGATCAAAGTAGAACACTTTGGCCTGAATGTCTAGCGTCAACTTATGAGGAACCCAGATATAGCTCATCAGCTGGCCGATACCATATCTACACTTAGGCATGGTGGCGGCAGTATCATGCTGAGGATTTTTTAGCAGTAGAGACTGGGAGAAAAGGAATTTATAAAGTGCACAGAAATCCTTGATGAAAACCTGCTCCAGAGTGCTCAGGACCTCAGGCTGGGTGAAGGTTCACCTTCCAACAGAACAATGACCGTAAGCACACAGCCAATACAACAAAGTAGTAGGTGATCAGGACCAGTCTCTGAATGTCCTAGAGTGGCTCAGACAGAGGCCGAACATCACCTCAGTCATACATTTCTGGAGAAACATGAAAATGACTGTGCAATGACAATCCACCCTGACCAAGCAGTGACAGTAACCCCTGACAAAGCTTGAGAGGATCTGCAGAGGAGACTGGAAGAAACACATAATATGCAGGTGTGGCAAGTTTGTAGTCTCATACCCAAGCAAACTGAAGGCTGTGTTCATTCTCGAAGATGCTTTAACAAATTACTATGAGCTCTAAATACTTATGTGCATTTGATATTTTTTCTTGTTTTCATAATTAGTCATACATTTAAAAAAATAGTTTTTGCTTTGTCATGCTCTTTTATTGTTTGCAGACTGATGAGGATACAATCATTTTTTATGGCTGTGAAATGTGGAGTACCATGGCAAATAGTGACTGGCAAATAGTGACTAGATAGCTACAATACCATATATTGCATTTTTTTTAACAGAGTTTAACAGTATTTAATACTGAATGTGTAACTTTGTCCGTGTGACTTTTGTCAGTATTTAATTTGTACTACAGGATAAAACTTTCAGTGGATCTTGAAAGTTGAAAAACCTGGCCCAGGTAAACTGGCATGTTTTGCACTAGGTGCAAGTTCATTTTAAATTGATTGGATTTAAGCACAAGTTACTAACCATGTAATATAATGAGTAGGATTCAGATTTGTCACATTGTCACCAGTGACTGCACATTTGAAATGATTTATCTGTCATCCCATTGAAAATGTTTTTGTCAAATGTAAATTTATAGTAGAGAGCATGTTTTCTTTCTAGCAATGCACATTGCACAATGCTCTGGGTCCGTGTGGCATAGTGGGCTAAGTCACTGCTGGACAGTGTCATGACAGTCAGTGGTTCAAGCCTGACCACGGGTTCTCTGGCTTTCCCCGGACCTCCTGAATGAGGCGGCGCAAGTCATATCATCAAGTCAACTCATCTACCTTTCCACATTGCTGTCCAGCAACACCTTGGGCCCTATTTTAACAATCTGAAATGCAAGTATCAAATGCAAAACGCAAGTGACAATGTGGGCGGGTCCCGACGCAAATCTAAAATTGGTAGGTTTGAAGTAGCTACATTAGTCATGTGTGGTCTGGGCGTAGCCTGCAATGAACCAATCTGAGCATCATCTCACATTCCCTTTAAGAGCAGGCAAGCTTGTTCCATGGCTGATTGCTATTATAATGGCATATTTGCCAGGTGCACGCCAGAAGCAATTCACAGCCGAGGAGACCGACATTCTTGTGAGGGCCATAAAAGAAAGAGAAGTTACATTGTATGGAGATGTGAGAAACCCACCCAAACCAGCTTCAGTTAAACAGACGTGGGAGGATATACAGTGCAAAAAATAATTTTGCACGCCCAATTTTTCAGTTTTTTATTTGTTGAAAAAGGTTGAAATATCCAATAAATTTTGTTCCACTTCATGATTGTGTCCCACTTGTTGTTGATTCATCACAAAAACATACAGTTTCATATCTTTATGTTTGAAACCTGAAATGTGGCAAAAGGTTGAAAAGTTCAATGGGGCCGAATACTTTCGCAAGGCACTGTAGACACAATTGTTTCCAAGGCTGGGGTCCCAGGACATCACACCAGTGCCGCAAGCGCTACAATGTCAGAAGATAGGGGAGGTGGACAGTAGTGGAGTGGCAATCGGGAGAGTCGCAACTTATCCCTGTGGCCTGGTAGTGTTTCAAGGCTGCATGGGCTGGTCTGATTATAGTTATACATTGCAAGTTCTAAGCAACACCATCTGGGGGCCTGGTGTGCGGCCGCTGCACGCTGGTCAAACTGTGCAGCATCTGCTTAACCCATACTGCGGGCGGCAGCAGCCTCTTATTTAAACACTAACACAGGGTAATCAGAAAGCACTAACAAAGTGCAGGTCACAACCATGTCTAGGATTTTCAGAAATGTAAGGGGATCAGTGAGCGGCGCCTGCCCAAATGGCATAGCCCTGGTCGGCCTATGATGTAAAGCCATCAAACACCTCTTTTTTTTTCCTTGTCAGGTTTGGAAGTCTATCTGTAACATTAACAGTGTGAGTGATTTGAATACCCCTGGAGCCTATATATTGTAGAAATTATTGTGTTTTGGAATCACTGAATGCCAAAAATGTACATCAACATCCACTCAGGACCTTATGCCAGCAGAGGTCATCGCTGCATCCACCCTCATCACTGAAAGCATTGAAGGATTTTGGGTCTTTGAAATCGGCACCCAACCAGATACCATAGCTGTCCAACCCCAAGGTATGCTATAGTAAACTTACAAATTAAGTTCACATACATAGAGAATTCACATGAAAATAATTTTAACCATTATTGACATTAAAAACATTTGACACAGCCATACAATAAATCAAAACAATGTAATGCAGCTTCGCAGGAAGAAGACCCTGGCCTCCGAGCAGTGCGCACAGGCCAGCTGAGGGAGCAGCGCAACCATCAAGGTGCAGAGGATCCAGACCCACTACACGCTGTGGTAGCATCATCAGACCGGAGGACCACCCATTTCTGCAGCAAACCAGGTTTCACATGCTGGAGCAGGAGCTGTCCGGGTGACGATGTTGCTGCTGCCTCTCGGGCGCATGCCATCAAGTCTGGAGAGGATTGCTGCAGCCATGGAACGTGGGCCTCCAAATGCACCACCTTCTCCTGTTGTGCCCCTTCCTCCTCCCCCATTCCATCTCCATCCACCCGCTCCACCAGGAGCACATCGCACATTGCCACTCCCGGACCCTCAAGTTTGCAATCCTGCCGTGGCGCGCGTTGCATGCCTATCAGAGGAGGGAAAAATAATTAGTTCTTCTGTTTAAATATTTTGAACTTTTCATTTCCTGTTTGTATTGTCTGTGTTCAGTTACAGTTTGCCATTGATTTCACTTTTGTGACAAAATGTAAATTAAGAAATGTCACAAAGACATCCTTTCCATTTTTTTGGCCTCACTCTCAATTAATCACGAGGTTATGAATGCATGGTGATATTTTTCCAATGTAGTCTAACATTAGACTGAGATTACTTTGCTTACCTCACTATGGACGATGCTACAACTCTTCTGTCAAATGAGCTCTCCTCTCCTGTGCTGCTGCGGCATTTGGGATAAGTGGCATCAGCGCATGCAATTCTACATCACATCTCCTTATGTCCTTTAATGTTTCCTCATTTATGTCATAAACACATCCATGAAACATGGAAATGTTATGTAAAACAACAAGCCACAAAGAATGCTGCGACTTATTGAGGACTGTACCATAAAGTGCCTCCTGACCTATCCAAACACCTGAAATGCATTTTCAGTACGACAAATGTGCATTCAATTACACTGCATGTTTGTGTATGTTTTTGATTAAGGACATGTAAGACATTAATGTATATATCCCAAAAAATGAGGGTGTTAGCCTTGTTTCTAGTTTGACATTCCATTTAATTTGAGGCGCATTTGTACAATGCACATAGCTGACATTATGAGGGGAAATTATTATTTTTGTTGTAGCTACTATAAAATGGAGACATTTGCTACATTTCTGAGTGTCTTAGCTTTCTGTAAATATATAACATGTATATATAACCTAAATAATGTACTTGTGAACTGTGATTCTATAGTCCAGTTCATTTTTTTTGGGGGGGGGGATCTCCTGCGGGCGGGATACTGAATGCTAAGAGGTTAAAGACATGGCTTATGACTGAATATGTGAAATATAGTTTAAAGCTTAGAATCTTGGGATTCTAGCAAATATCACAATTTTAGTGTAGCTGTAAAATTCACAATGTTACGACTGCGAGTTTCAACTACACATATTGCAAACAGTAATGTTTTTTTCTTCTCAATTAAAATTGAAATGCAGACTATAAACACATCTAACCCATTCAGTTTTTAGGTTATATATAAATGGCTTACATGTCCTTAAAGGGATACTTCACCGATTAGCATTAAGCGTTATATCAGTAGAAACCTGGCAGTATTTAAGAATTAACTGGGATCAATCCCTCATACCCCCCTGGGATGTGAAGTCTCTGTATTGGTTGTATGGGAAAGAGGCCTCAGATGATGCAAAAATCGTCATTTTGCGTCATCTGAGGCTTGCCTGCTCAGATGCTATGAACTACACCCAGCAGGAGGAGCTACTTCCGCATGTTTTCAACCCGCCCATAGGGGGTGGGACCTCACTTCCAGAATTTCAAAAATTCAACAGCACAAATACAGTATGTATAATCGTAATGTGTTCACAATTGCCCAGTCTCACTGAAATGCATTAGTTTGGAAATATGCTGAGAGACACAAACTTTTCTCAAGCAGTGCCCATGCGACAAACGCATTTTATTGGTTTCACATTGGCGTGTCTGGTGATGTCGCGCACACATTTGTTGACTTAGTTACAGTACAGTATAAAACAAAAAAGATCGAAAATGTGTTTCCTGTCAATATTTATATTTCTTACGTTTTGTATAGGTTCCACCCTTAACTTAATTGTAATGTAC
>JACXGM010040153.1:0-10395 GCA_016801145.1 Umbra pygmaea
GGGGGGGGGGGGGTCTAACAGGGCAATCTAGTTGTGAATAACCCACATTAAATGTTACAAGCTACATTTTACCCTCTGAAAAATAAGGTGGTAGCACCAGGGATGGACTAGGAAAAAAATTGGCGTGCACTGTATCCGTCGCTCCCCGCGCCAGTCATTCACTCTGGGTTTCTAATCTAAATAGCAATAGTAACTCTTTCGATTTGACAGCCGGGCCAGAGCGCAGTTTCGCGCTGGCCGACCGGCCGTCAAAGTAGAATATGACGGCCGTTCGGCCCGGAATGGACCGGTCAGAATTTACCTGTTTACAGGGCACTTTATTGTCAAGGTATGAATTTGACTTGTTAATGCTGACACTAAACTAGACTTTTTGGACCCATTGGCATTCCATACCGATCACGTGCTCATCAAACAACCTTAACAAAACAGTGTCCTCTACACCAGTGTTTCGCAAACGTTTTTTTATAATTTTACACCCTTTGAATTGCCGTTTTAAGCCAAGTACCCCCTGACCAGTACAAAATATTTGTGGTAGAAGTCTATAACGAGGTACAATACCTCTAAACAAACTTTTTTTAAACAAAAAACTATTAAATGCAACATTTCGAATGTTTATAATCGATCACTTAATTCAGTATTATAGTATAATTATTTTAGGAATTATGCATGAAATTTCTAAATTTGCATTTCTGCAAAAATCTTATGAACCCCCTTACTCTAAAGTACCCCTAGGGGTACACGTACCCCCATTTGAGAAACACTGCTCTTACACGAAAACTTTTGGTCATAACCTTTTAAGCAACTTGACTACGCAAACTACATTCTAAAA
The DNA here is from genome assembly GCA_016801145.1 of Umbra pygmaea. Classification (NCBI taxonomy): domain Eukaryota; kingdom Metazoa; phylum Chordata; class Actinopteri; order Esociformes; family Umbridae; genus Umbra; species Umbra pygmaea. The sequence goes on from JACXGM010040153.1 coordinate 830, forward strand.
CTGATAAATTGGACAGCAACCTAAAATATTGCTAAATATTTTATTTGAAATTAAATGGGGATTAGAGGCCTACCTACATGGCCATGATCTCTGGCTCAATGCCTACAGGTCGAAGATCACTGAAATCTATTTTGCCTCGATCAGCTAAGCTATTTCTAATAGCATGTCTCAACATACAAATTAAAACCAAGGACATTAAAAATGAGGTATGAAGAATTACTTTACTAATTAAAATAGTGTTACAGAAATTTTAAAAGAAATCAGTCAAACAGTTTAAAAGCAACTTGTCATTGTGTAGTAAACGGTGGCATTCATGAGCAACAGATTAAACACTTTGCAATTTACAGTTCTGGTCACACGTATGCCCCACCACTGGCGGCGGCGTGCGGGGCAGAATATTTGGCAGAGTACCCATTGTCCTTACGCTGGGGGCACTGGCAGCAGAGTAGCGAGCCTCCGAGCAGCATCAAGCCAGCGGAACCCCAGCCGATGAACAGCGAAGCACCAAGCTCCCTCCTCTGCGCGTCAGTGAGCAGTGGGTTGTAGAAGTCCCTGATAACGGTGTTGGCAGACCAGGACACCGGAATCAGACAAAGGATCCCTGCAACTAGGAAGAACACCCCAGATGTAATGGCCACTTTAGACTTCACCGCTTCTTCTTCGATGCAGTTGGTGCATTCTCCCCCAGCTACTGAGAGCAGTACTCCGATCACAGCCACGAGGATTGAGATGACAATCAGAGCTCTGGCTGCCTGGAGGTCTTGGGGAAGAGCCAACATGGAGTCATAGACCTTACACTGCATCTGGCCAGTACTCTGCTGCACGCAGTTCATCCAAAGGCCTTCCCAGAAGGTCTGCGCTGTCACTATGTTATTGCCTATGAAAGCAGTCACCTTCCACATTGGAAGCGCGCAGATAATAATGTCCCCGATCCAGCCAATTATCGCCAGGAAGATAGCCAGAATCTGAAGACCGGCGGAGGCCATCTGATTAGTTTGGTTGTTGGAAAATCGTAGCCTCAGAAAGACGCGTTTTGGACAGTAGCGGATAATTTTAGTCAATTATACTAAACCCGCAGTTCCTATAATATTTATACAGATCTTCCAATGTCACTGCTAATTTGCCGATTGAAAACACCTGCATATATTGGGCCAAACACACCCACCGTATACCCAGTCTACCTGTAGTACCGTTATGATTTCGGTCACAATGTGTAAAATAAGCCCCACATAATTAACTATCCAAAACACTTAGCTAATAGGTATGTGAAATAAGATGTGCCAACCAAAGTATTTCCAAATAAACAATTGGCCAAGTTTCTTGGTGAGTAAAACCAGTGTTTGGAGACTGTTGACTATTAGCTACATTTTTTTATACGGATGTCAGTAGTAGATTTAACATCCGAAAATGGAAAGCACATTCTCACTTGTAAATACACGCGCATACGACCCTGTTATACTACACCAATGCGCACCCTTTTCCATTCTTCCAGGCAATATTACCAATGAAATGAATACAGCTGTGTTAAAAGCCGTTTTATTGCAAGTTAAAATATATGTTTAGAAATATAAACACATAGGGCCTACTCATTTTAATCTTTAAATCATTTAAAAAGTCGCATTAGCCAATTCGTCAAAATGTGCCTTAATTTAAACCTACTGTATTGTAAAATGCTTAATTATCTGCCTCATTATACCAGGGAACTTTGATCCTGATCAAGTACTTGGTTTAATAAAACGCATTTAAGCCTTAATTCGCGACATCTGCGTCAGGAGGGAACCTACCAATGAGACGTTACGGTTAGAATAACGAAACTAAATCAGTAAACATTTGAAATGATAATTCAGTGTATGCAACAATTGTATCTTTAGGACTCACATTACGCATGAGAAGTAGCCTATTAAGACATTTCCTCGCGTCACAACCTTAAGCAACGCCTTTCAGGACTACGAAAAGTAGCTACATTCTTTAAATCTAGGAAATTGGACAGCGACCTAAAATATTGCTAAATATTTTATTTGTAAATGGGGATTAGAGGCCTAAATGTCCATGATCTCTGGCTCCATGGCTACAGGTCGAAAATCCCTGAAATCAATTTTACCTCGATCAGCTATAGCTCACTGACTGCATCAAGAAAATATTAAGAATATAACAGTCTCAAAGGTGCATGCCACCCAGAAGCCTACATACCCTTTTTAATAGAATGTCACAATCATTCAAGTTAAAACCAATGGCCATTGAAAACGAAGTATCAAAACTTGCTTTATTTAAAATAATTCATTACAGAAATTTAAAAAAAAATCAGTTGAATGCAGGGTTAAAGCCACTTGTCATTGCGTAGTAAAATGTAGTAGTCACCATCAGCAGATTAAAAAATGTTGCGATTTACAGTTTGTCACACGTATGCCCCTCCACTGGCGGCAGAGCGCGGGGCAGAATATTTGGCAGAGTACCCATTGTCCTTACGCTGGGGGCACTGGCAGCAGAGTAGCGAGCCTCCGAGCAGCATCAAGCCAGCGGAACCCCAGCCGATGAACAGCGATGCTCCCAGCTCCCTCCTCTGCGCGTCAGTGAGCAGTGGGTTGTAGAAGTTCCTGATAACGGTGTTAGCAGACCAAGACACAGGAATCAGACAAAGGATCCCTGCAACTAGGAAGAACACCCCAGATGTAATGGCCACTTTAGACTTCACCGCTTCTTCTTCGATGCAGTTGGTGCATTTTCCCCCAGCTACTGAGAGCAGTACACCGATCACAGCCACGAGGATTGAGATGACAATCAGAGCTCTGGCTGCCTGAAGGTCCTGGGGAAGAGCCAGCATGGAGTCATAGACCTTACACTGCATCTGGCCAGTACTCTGCTGCACGCAGTTCATCCAAAGGCCTTCCCAGAAGGTCTGCGCTGTCACTATGTTATTGCCTATGAAAGCAGTCACCTTCCACATTGGAAGCGCGCAGATAATAATATCCCCGATCCAGCCGATGATTGCCAAGGCGATACCAAGAATCTGGAGCCCGGCGGAGGCCATCTGATTAGTTTTGTTGTTGGAAAATCGTAGACTTAAAACGCCGCGTTTTGGACAGTAGCGGATAATTTGTGTATATTATAGTAAACCCGCATTTCCGAGAACATTTATACAGATCTTCCAATGTCACTGCTAATTTGCCGATTGAAAACACCTGCATATTGGGCAAAACACACCCACCGAATACCCAAATCTACATGCAGTATCGTTCTGATTTCGGGCACGTGTGGAATAAGCCCCACATAATTAACTATCCTAAATACTTAGCTAATTAGTATGCCAAATAAGATGCGCCAACCAAAGTATTTCCAAATAAACAATTGGCCAAATTTCTTGGTACGTAAAACCCAGTGGGCTGTTTGGAGACTGTTAAATATTACTTTTTTACGGATATCCTGATGTCAGTATTTAACATCCGAGAATGGAAAGCACATTTTCACTTGCAAATGCAAGGGCATATGACCCTGTTGTACACCAGTGCGCACCTTTTCCATTCTTACAGACAATATTACCAAAGAAATGAATACAGCTACGGTTTTTAAATAGTTTTATTGAAAGTGATATATATGTATGTATATATGTATATGTATATATATTTATGAATGGGGGGGGGGGGGGGGGTATAATTAAATACACATTTTAATATTTTAGGAAGTCATTTAAACAGTCGCATTATCCAATTCGTCAGAATCTGCCTTTAGTTAAACCACAGCAGGCCAGGGTTCATCAACTCCAGTCCTGGAGGGCCGAAATACTTCTGATTTTTGTTCTCTCTAATAAGACTGGTTTATACCTGGGAAAGCAGGTGATTGCAATTCACTACTATAAGTAAAATAACAAATCTGATGTGTTTCGGACCTCCAGAACCGGAGTGCATGACCCTTGCTGTAGGCTTTTGTAAAATGCTTAAAGTTAGCTGCCTCTTTGCCGTAGTTTAGAGGGAACTTTGATCCTAATGAGACTTTGTTTAATAAAGCAATTAAGACTTGGTTCACGACATCTGCGTCAGGGAGAGAACATACCAATGAAACGTTATTTAAACGAAACTATAGCATAAACATTTTGAAAAGATAATTCAGTAAAGATGCATTTAAACGATCGTATTTAGGACTCACATTACGCATACGATATAGCCTACAGAAGTATTACGACATTTCCTCGCGTCACAACCTTCTAAGCAACGCATTTCATGACAACGAAAACTACATTGTAAATCTGGGAAGTTGGACAGCAACCTAAAATACTGCTGAATTTTTTCTTTGTAAATGAGGATTAGAAGCCTATATGTCCATGAGATCTGGCCCAATGACTACAGGTCGAAGATCCCTGAAATCAATTACCTCGATCAGCTATAGGCTCACTGGTCAAAGTAATACAATTCTAATAAGGTTCCTTCACAGAACCCTATAGACCCTTTTCGATAGCATGTCACAATCATGGAAGTTAAAACCAAGGGCATTGAATACGAAGTATCAAAACTTGTTTCACTTTAAATAATTTATTGCAGACATTAAAAATCAGTTAAATGCAGGGTTAAAGCCACTTAAAGTCACTGCGTAGTAAAATGTAGTAGTCACCATCAGCAGAAGAAAACATATCAATTTACAGTTTGTCACACGTATGCCCCACCACTGGCCGCGGAGCGCGGGGCAGAATATTTGGCAGAGTACCCATTGTCCTTACGCTGGGGGCACTGGCAGCAGAGTAGCGAGCCTCCGAGCAGCATCAAGCCAGCGGAACCCCAGCCGATGAACAGCGATGCTCCCAGCTCCCTCCTCTGCGCGTCAGTGAGCAGTGGGTTGTAGAAGTCCCTGATAACGGTGTTGGCAGACCAGGACACCGGAATCAGACAAAGGATCCCTGCAACTAGGAAGAACACCCCAGATGTAATCGCCACTTTAGACTTCACCGCTTCTTCTTCGATACAGTTGGTGCATTCTCCCCCAGCTACTGAGAGCAGTACTCCGATCACAGCCACGAGGATTGAGATGACAATCAGAGCTCTGGCTGCCTGGAGGTCTTGGGGCAGAGCCAACATGGAGTCATAGACCTTACACTGCATCTGGCCAGTGCTCTGCTGCACGCAGTTCATCCAAAGGCCTTCCCAGAAGGTCTGCGCGGTCACTATGTTGTTGCCTATGAAAGCCGTCACCTTCCACATTGGAAGCGCGCAGATAATAATGTCCCCGATCCAGCCAATTATCGCCAGGAAGATACCCAGAATCTGAAGACCGGCAGAGGCCATAGCTTTCCACTCTGAAGACCAGCCTTGCGGAAGAGCTAAGCAGTTTATCACCAGGAACACTTTCGGTCGTATTGAGCTACAAACCTAATCTTTTATAAGCCAAGCTACATTACAGGGTGTGGTTGTTAATTCAGACGATTGAAAGCACCTAGTCGTTTATTGGCCAATACACACCCACCGAAATAACCTGACTGTTTTGGTCATTACCATTTTCACCACCAAATGTTGCATGTAACCTAATTATTTCCAATCAATAATAACAGCTGTTCCCAATAGTCCATATACGAGCTAACGTCAAAAAAATTTAACAACGGCTGATGTTCATGTTTTGTCATATTGGACGAAGTCTGTATTATATCCGAAATGTTTTTTATTGTTGTTCTATTATGGAGGACCAAGTCTGCCAAAATAAGAAATATATATATATATAAATAAATGCTCAAAAAATAAATAAGCATACGTTTAATTGCACAATAAATACAGTACATAAATAAATGTAGGCAGTAATTAAATTATACAATAGTTTTTTTATATTACCTTTATTTAACCGGATAAGTTTACTAAGAACAATTTCTTATTTACAGCAACAACCTGGGAGCAATTAGGGGAAAGTGTCTTCTTCATTTATTCACCTTTGTAATAATTACCTTATTTATTTATTGTCCATTATAATCTTCAACTTTATTTATTAATGACTTGTTTTTTAAATGTATGTATGTGTATATTATAATATTTTTGTCAGTTTTAATCTTCGTTTTTATTTTTTACCCTATTTATTTAGTCAACGCTATTTATTTCTCCCTGTCCTTTTTACATTTCTGTATGCATTCCTGCCTCATCATGCAAAAAAAAAGGGGGGCTGTGTCTTTACGGGTGAACTTCTGCCCATTGGTTGGTTAGCATTATACTGCATCGGTCGAAACTACGTGCTACCGGTCAGTCGGCCACAGTCACAACAAAGTTGTGTTATTTACGATGAGGTTATCGGTAGTGATGGCAGTTTGACACTGAAGTTAAGAGACGTGCTTCAAACCAATAACTACAATTCCATTTGAACCACTGCTCCGAAGGTTGCTTTGGTACAGAAAAATCACGTATGTTCGTATCGATTTATGTTTATTACTATGGAAGCATCTAGGAAGAGAGGTTGTTCTAACTTTATTCTGATCGCTCCTGATGAGGTGCGTTGCTGTTAAATATTATTATAAAATATTAGGCTTAAACTATAGTTATGGAACTGTAACTATCAGCAGCCTATAGTAATAGCTTTCTCAAGTCTGTTTAAAAACATTAACCTACTTTATAATTATAGGGCTATGTAGTGTAGCCATTAGGTTGTGTGCAAAAACGAAACAGTCTCAGTCCAAAAAGTGTGGAAAAAATAATGTTTCTTAATAAAAATCTTTGAGTGTTCCCTATCCCACATACCCACTGGCCATAGTTACACAAGCACACCCAACTTGTTTCATATTTTCCCAGCACTTCCTCTGTTTCCCCAAGCACTCTCTCTCCAATAAATAGCACAATACAGAAATAATCAGACTTTATTTGTAAAAACAATGATATCACATTGTTAGTATGCATGTTGCATGTTTGTGTGTGTGTGTGTGTGAGGGGGATAGGTGCATGCACTAGATTCATTTCACTCAACTTAATGCCTCCTGTCCACTATCTATCTAGCTTGGATAATTTTTTATATATTATGCAACTTTATTTGAACACAACGCTATAAGTCCTGCCTTTATTATTTTTCGTTTGGACGTTCTAACAGAACGCGTGATTCAGTTAGCGGCACACATGGACACAGATGTCGACCGGCTGGTTTTTCATAGTTTGGAGAAAGCGGCCAATCTTCTCAACACAGTCGCAACGTTAATCACACACATAGCGTTCTAATTACAGTCTATTGGCAGCTTCCCTTAAGAGGTCGAAAACTAAACATCTGCCTTCCGAGTTCGCCATTAATAAACTAAACAATGCTTGTTGGTTGGGAAAAGCAATGTAGATTCGACCGATGCAGTATAATGCTAACCAACCAATGGGGCAGAAGTTTACCCCTTAAATCAAAGCCCCTTCTCATTTGCATAATGAGGCAGAAATGCATACGGAATTGTAAAAGGTCAGGGAGAAATAAATAGCGTTGAAGAAATATATAGGGTTAAAAAATACAAAGGAAGAATAAAACAGAAACAAAAATATTATAATATACACATAAATACATTAAAAAAGAAGTCATTAATAAGTTGAAGATTATAATGGACAATAAATAAATAAGGTAATTATTACAAAGGTGAATAAATAAAGAAGCTAATTAAAAGAGATATACAGGTCCTTCTCAAGAAATTAGCGTATTGTGATAAAGTTCCTTATTTTCCATAATGTAATGATAAAAATTAAACTTTCATACCCTATATTTTAGATTCATTGCACACCAACTGAAATATTTCAGGTCATTTATTGTTTTAATACTGATGATTTTGGCATACAGCTCATGAAAACCCAAAATTCCTATCTCAAAGAATTAGCATATTATGAAAAGGGTCTCTAAATGAGCTAATCATCTGAATCAACTAATTAACTCTAAACAACTGCAAAAGATTCCTGAGGCTTTTAAAAACTCCCAGCCAGTTTCATTACTCAAAACCGCAGTCATGGGTAAGGCTGCCAACCTGACTGCTGTCCAGAAGGCCATCATTGACACCCTCAAGCAAGAGGGTAAGACACAGAAATAAATTTCTGAACAAATAGGCTGTTCCCAGAGTGCTGTATCAAGGCACCTCAGTGGGAAGTCTGTGGGAAGGAAAAAGTGTGGCAAAAAACGCTGCACAACGACAAGAGGGGACCGGACCCTGAGGAAGATTGTGGAGAAGGACCGATTCCAGACCTTGGATGACCTGCGGAAGCAGTGAACTGAGTCTGGAGTACAAACATCCAGAGCCACTGTGCACAGGCGTGTGCAGGAAATGGGCTACAGGTGCCACATTCCCAAGGTCAAGCCACTTTTGAACCAGAAACAGCGGCAGAAGCGCCTGATCTGGGCTACAGAGAAGCAGCACAACAAAACAACAACAAATTTTGCATGTCATTCGGAAATCAACATGCCAGAGTCTGGAGGAAGACGGGGGAGAAGGAAATGCCAAAATGCCTGAAGTCCAGTGTCAAGTACCCACAGTCAGTGATGGTTTGGGGTGCCATGTCAGCTGCTGGTGTTGGTCCACTGTGTTTTATCAAGGGCAGTGGCAATGCCGCCAGCTATCAGGAGATTTTGGAGCATTTCATGCTTCCATCTGCTGAGGCTCACAGTGCCAAAACCACTGGTAAATGGTTTACTGACCATGGTATTACTGTGCTCAATTGGCCTGCCAACTCTCCAGACCTGAACCCCATAGAGAATCTGTGGGATATTGTGAAGAGGAAGTTGAGAGACGCAAGACCCAATACTCTGGATGAGCTTAAGGCCGCTATCGAAGCATCCTGGGCCTCCATCACACCTCAGCAGTGCCACAGGCTGATTGCTTCCATGCCACGCCGCATGGAAGCAGTCATTTCTGCAAAAGGATTCCCGACCAAGTATTGAGTGCATAACTGAACATAATTATTTGAAGGTTGACTTTTTTTTTTTTGTATTACAAACACTTCTTTTATTGGTCAGATGAAAAATGCTAATTCTTTGAGATAGGAATTCATGAGCTGTATGCCAAAATCATCAGTATTAAAACAATAAATGACCTGAAATATTTCAGTTGGTGTGCAATGAATCTAGAATATATGAAAGTTTAATTTATATCATTACATTATGGAAAAGAATGAACTTTATCACAATATGCTAATTTCTTGAGAAGGGCCTGTATATCCAGACCTAGTTCCTTAGCCTGCCAACTAGTTTGAACTGGTTTAAGCTACAGGATTTGACTGAAAAACAGAACAAAAAACCTTTCCAAAAGTACTAAGAGTTTCATACAGACATTACTAAATGATTAAATGTTAAATTCAAATATTACTTGTTAACATCTTCAGATGGTAAACATTTTTGGCTAGAAATGGAAGTACGATGTAACCACTCCAAAGTGGAATTATATTATATTATATGATTGGTAACAGCAGTGGTGGGCCGTCAGGGCCTGCAAGGCCTTCTCTGCAGGCCCAAAGATAATCAGAATCAGAAATGTATTTTTGTACTTCTTTAATATATTTTTTTATTTAATATATTTTTCAATAATATATATTTTACAAAGTTCATTTAAATTAGTCTATATGGTGATTTCATTGCTACAGTACGTTCTTTTCAGTTGCCTT
>JACXGM010040154.1:0-10395 GCA_016801145.1 Umbra pygmaea
CCTACAGCTGCATACATTATCCACCACATACCAACAACTATACACATTATTTGCCACATACCTACAGCTGCATACATTATCCACCACATACATACCAACATCTGCATACATTATCCACCACATACCTACTGCTACATACATTATACCACATACCTTCAACTGCATATACATTATCCACCACATTCCAGCAGCTGCATACCTTTTCCACCACAAACCTACAGCTGCATACATTATTCACCACATACCAACAGCTGGATACATGGATCCACCACATAAATAGTATTGCATTCATTATACAGCATGTACTTACAGCTATATTATCTAGTATGAACATACAGCTTTATTATCAAGCATAAGCCTACAGTTTCATATATTATCCAACATGTTTTATTGGCCCGTGTAATATAGATACCAGTTAGGTCCTTGCTCATTCATATATCTGGCCATACATACTGCTAGCATACAGCTGCCTGAAACATGGTAGTGGATTTGAATAGAAATCAATGGTCCCCACTGAGGAACCAGTCTGCTCCTGGCCCTGCCTGGGAGGCTGTTGATCTTAAAAGAGTCTCCTTGGTTGGGAGCGTCTGATGCCCAATGTCAGCACTGGCCCTCTTACCAGCACCCCACAGCCATGTCTTATCACTGGTTCCCAGGCCAGGGATAACTGGGAGGGGGCATGTCCACTAGGACTAGCCCGGCAGCTGTCTGGCTCGCTCGCACACACACACACACACACACACACACACACACACACACACACACACACACACACACACACACACACACACACACACACACACACACACACACACACACACACACACACACACACACACACACACACACACACACACACACACCCCTTTAGTACAGGCTGCCTCTCTCTGAGGTTATTTTACCCCCTAGGTGTGTGTGTGTGTGTGTGTGTGTGTGTGTGTGTGTGTGTGTGTGTGTGTGCATGTTTGTTTCAGGACTGCAGGTCAGAGGTGGGCTTCAGTTCTCCATGGGAGGAGACAGATGCTGACAGATACCTGAGTCTCTTCTTTGGTTTATAGAGGAAGACCGAGAAAACGAGAGAAGATTTTATATGCAGAAATATTCACCTAAAAACATGTTAACCCCACAGTTATCAGTTATTTTGTTTGAGGGTGTGATAAACCACACTAACTTTCACATCTTCACGATAAATTCATGATAATCTGTAAACATGGTAGCATCCACGTTAATTTAAAATGAAAGTGACAACAAAAGGAATCCAATACATAAATCAACATACAATTATATTGGACATAATGCGAAACACATCCAGAGCAAACTGAGGACGCATTCTAAAAGTTTTTTTCATGCCAAAATGAGCAGCGACATGTTGCCATGGAGATCATCATCCACTTTATGGGCACAGGACAGCCATAATATTTGGTTTCAAAATGGAAGCTCTACAACCAATCACATTTGGCTCTTTACATGCTCCAAAGAGGTACACTTCAAAAAATTACACATCTTAAAGATAAGAAAATCATTTCTTTGATCAACCGTTCTGTAAGTTAATGCATCAAGCACTGAAGCACTAGCTTCTGAATTCCCATTTGGTGTAGAAGAATATAAATTTGTTGAGAAATTCAGAGGTTAAGCATTATTCAGAGCCCAGACTTTCGGGTGATGGCGAGAAGCAATGCACTTAGAGGTAGGCAATTGATTCATAGTACACAAACGTGTGGGTCTGCTCACCATATATAACACTACACATCACCACACTCTGAAGGACTAGGAGAGGTGCATCAAGTCACTGCAAGTAAATATTGTGTTTGCCGCCTGTAAAATACATCTGCCAAAATGCCCATTGATCTCCTACTTACAGGCTCTCAGGGGACTGATGGAGTCAGTTATTGATTGGGTTGCAATCATACAAAGCACAGCAAGTAGGTAAACATCTGCTCCCAAACACAGCCTTGTTCAATGCTGGAGAATCACTTCTTTTAACACACAACTGCAGATGGATGCAGAAAAAGAAACAGACATTCTGTTATACATTTAAATCGTTGGTTGCTCCTGTCTCCAAAATGTCAACCAAACTGAAAATACACTGGAAAACAAATAAGAAGCAAGTGTGAGTTCTCCCTCCACGTTCCTTTTCCGTACAGTAGGTATGCATTTTTTTTATTTCCACGTATAAAAGGCCAATCAATTCCACGCCCGGTCATTCAGCTTCCTGCACTGAGTTGGCATTGCTGACCTGGCTTCTACCTGCATCAACACACACACACACACACACATACACACACACACACACACACACACACACACACACACACACACACACAGAAAACAGAGCTAGAAACGGAAGAGATAAGAGAAAGACAGAATAGGAGGAAATAAAAATATAAAATAGTCCTTAATAGGCAGTAGTAAAGCGTAGATCCATTACTGCTGAACAGATCCATACGTTACCTCAGGCTGGTGTTTCCAACAGTCCACTCTGTCATCATAAACACCCATAAGGCTGTCATAAGCATGACATAGGAGGTCATAAGCAGTCATAACTGATGGACTAGTTATGGCTTTTAACAGTTGTGGCCCAGATTGTTCCAGTCACATTTACTAAGTGTGCAGATCCAGCTCAAAGTTATGAACCGGTAATTTTAAAGTTGGAATAACAAATTTAAAAACATCTGACTACAAAAAATACATTTAAACAAAATGTTTTAAACACCTTTCCTATCTGACAATAATACATGATGAACATGTAAGGTGCTGTCATTAGTTAAGCGAATGCTTTCCGTGGTGCTGAAGTAGGGAAACAAATGTGAGGAGACTTCAAACAGTGTTTTAATAATAAACACTGAATAAAACAAAAACTGCCTCGAAGGGCCAAATTTTAACTCTTTTTTCAAACAGTGTTAAACGCTAACACACAAACACGGAATTACAATAAATACAATGAGCGACATCCGACATGCACAAATGACAGAACTTAACTTGGGAACAAATTAACAAGTGCAGGCAGCTGGTGATTAATGAACTCAAACTATAGGACAACTCAACACATGTGACTCTGTCAGGTGAGCGGGGAAGCGGGATGAAAACAGACCAGACAGAAATCAAAACAATAAAAACAGTGTGAAACTCAAATAAGACAATTAAGGGAGCAACTCAAATTATATATGTCAGGGCCGCATTAGGGACACCATGACAGGTACTGTGAAACATGATCAAATATAAGATACTGTAAATCAGGATCAAATATAAGATACTGTAAATCAGAATCAAATATAAGATACTGTAAAAATCAGGATCAAATATAAGATACTGTAAAAATCAGGATCAAATATAAGATACTGTAAATCAGGATCAAATATAAGATACTGTAAATAAGGATCAAATATAAGATACTGTAAATCAGGATCAAATATAAAATAATGTAAATCAGGATCAAATATAAAATAATGTAAATCAGGATCAAATATAAGATACTGTAAATAAGGATCAAATATAAGATACTGTAAATCAGGATCAAATATAAAATAATGTAAATCAGAATCAAAGCTTAGGTACTGTGAATCAGGATCAAACCTAAGATACTGTAAATCAGGATCAAACCTAAGATACTGTAAATCAGGAACAAATCTATAGTACAGTGAATCAGGATCAAATCTAAGGTACTGTGAATCAGGATCAAAGCTAAGGTACTGTGAATCAGGATCAAAGCTAAGATAATGTAAATCAGGATCAAACCTAAGATACTGTAAATCAGGAACAAATCTATGGTGCGGTCAATCAGGATCACACCTAAGATACTGTGAATCAGGATCAAATCTAAGGTACTTTAAATCAGGAACAAAGCTAAGATACTGTGAATCAGGATCAAATCCAGGGTACTGAAAATCAGGATAAAAGGTTCACTAAATCCGTATCGCAGGATGAAAGCTTGGCATCTGTTCTCCCACCCTCATAATGACAGATTGCAGTGTAGAATAAGAGAAATGAAACACTATTGACAGAAGAGAAAGTATATTCTTTCTTCAAAAAGACATCCTTAAATACACCATCCTACCCCATATTAACTGCAAGTAACACTGAATGGTGTAGCACCACAATATCTACACAGTCACCAACGTACTGCACATAGACTACCATACAACACAGTACAACCAACAAACTAAAATCTAGCAAAACATTACAGGCACATTCCACCCCTCCTCTCCAACCACTAAATGCTCAATTTGTTTAGATTTGTTTTGGTAAATTTGCAATCAATGTTACTTTTTGTTATTCAGTAACAGTATCATTGTAATGGAGGAGCCCTATCGACAGGCTGTAAGTCTGATAGTGGTAAGTGCCACAGAATGTCAAGAAGGCAGAGAGAACTGGCTGGATGGTTCCTACATGGTCACCTCCCAGGAAGGGAGAATGCAGATGTGCCTAAATAATGTAGTGGTGGTGAGCCCTAGTCTGTCAGCCTTCATCTCCACCACAAAGCGGAAAGCTGAGGGGAGAGAAGAGATTACAACTTGCTGCAATATACATGACTATAACATCCAGGCCTGCCAGCCACACACACACCAACTATGCAACATTACATTATTCAACTCATCTCACACAGGAATGGTCTTTGTCTTTCTAGCACTCACTCATTCTTTCTATTTCTGACCATCTGTAGGACTTCTATGTCCTCACAATTAGTCCCTCAGGTTTGATGTATTTTCACACACACACAGGCTTGTGTTGCTCTGGACTTTGAGCTTTTAAGCATGAACACACCACACAACCTACTGTAACTTCATCCTACACACCGCACAACCTACTGTAACTTCATCCGACAAACCACACAACCTACTGTAACGTCATCCTACAAACCACACAACCTACTGTAATGTCATCCTACAAACCACACAACCTACTGTAACTTCATCCTACAAACCACACAACCTACTGTAACTTCATCCTACAAACCACACAACCTACTGTAACGTCATCCTACAAACCACACAACCTACTGTAACGTCATCCTACAAACCACACAACCTACTGTAACTTCATCCTACAAACCACACAACCTACTGTAACGTCATCCTACACACCACAACCTCACGGAATCTAAGGTCATCCTACACACCACAACTTCAAATCATTGTACACAACACAACCTCACAAAATCTAATGTGATCCTAGACACTACCATCTAAAATCATCCAACACCCCCCAATCTGAGGGAATATCATCCTACATAAACATTGACTTGATTGGCTTTATCCACATGGCTCTCTCCATTTCTCAGTATATTTGACATTAAAAACAAAGAGTGTAGACGATAGGTAAAGTCTGCTGACTGGGCCTCTCAGTCAGTGTCACAGTATGGGGACCAAAGCATTCACCCACCCGCAACAGTACAGCAACCTCATCAACACTCGCATCTTCCACTGCACTCAGTATCCTACAGAGAAAGGCATGGGGAGGAAACTACAGTTGGTGTCGAGGGACTTCCTGGGTCCTTCCTGGAGAAAGACCAAGCCAGTGGCAGATGGCTTCTCTCTGTGCTTTGAGGAACCTTAGGAGAGGCGATAAAGTGTGTGTGTGTGTGTGTGTGTGTGTGTGTTTGTGTGTTTGTGTGTGTGTGTGTGTTGGTTCAGAGCCAGTATTCAGGAGGTCCATCCGTTGTGGAGATGTTTTTGTCCATATGCTTCTCCATGCTCTGCCTAATCACGGCTGGGATGTAGAACAGGGGACCATTTCCAGGCAAGGAGAAGCCTTGCAACACCATTCAGTGTAGTGAAACAGTTGACAGACTAACAGGTGTCACTGAGCTGGTTTCCACAGGCTAAATATAAGTTGCTGTAATGTGAAAGATGCTAAACCGTTTGGTATCTGCATTCATGGTTGGCATTTCGGTTGTTTCAGCCAGAGAATTGTGGAAATGGTGAAATGTGATATATTGCCATTTGAAGTGAATTGATAGAATTCTACAGTACCTGACCTCTATCCTCCATTAGTATTTAACCACTGAAAGAGAAAGGAGATGAAATGTTGGTGATGAGAAAAACAGATCTATAAAATTGCCCAATAAGAATTGCCCTTCACACCCTCCTGTGAGTGGCCCAATTTGGTGCCCTGTAAAGTGTCCTATAAAGTGACCATTGGGGCCTAGGAGCCTGTCAGTTTGCCCATCGCCGGCTGCCTGTTCAGACACAGCTCTCCATCACTCTGCTCTCATCCCTCTGTCCCTCTCCATGCTTTCATCAATAACCACGGCCCAGGATCAATATTTCCACAAATCATTTCATTTTCTCTCTATCTTCGTGGATCTTCTTCAGCCAACTGTGGTGAAGAGAGCGAGATTACATGTGACCTCACTTGTCCTTCTCTTCTTTCCCTCATTCGTTCACTCTGTGCCACCAGAAACACAGAACTAAAAGAGCTGTGCTTCATTATGCTACTGAGGACTTAAAATGATTCCCTACTTCCTTAAAGATGCATTCTGACATTTGTTTTCTCCATTAGGTGGAAAAGTTTCAGAAATAAAAAGGATCTTTCAAATACTGTACGTGTACTATGTAATATTTCTCCATATCATCAAAACCACTCACTTTCAACTTGGAGTTCCAGTGCCAACTGTGGAATGATAGTGATTCTACGTACATGTTGTGGCCATGAAAAAAATGTTGCACATTTAGCCCAACATTAGAGATTAAACAAAGATTGTGTTAATTGCCAGAGTCTCATTCTGCATTTTAACTGTAACCCCATTCTGCCTCCTAAACCTCTACCCAAGCCTAAAATAGTATTTTTTCCAACATGTTCACACTCATATTTTGGCATGGATTACTGGTCCCCACAAGTTTGGAAAAACTGACATACACACGTACAAATGTGTTCCCACCAGAGGGAGAAAGCGCCAAATCGTGGTCCATCAGAAAGTGGCCGTTATTTCAGATCTGCCGAGTGCAATGTACAGGCTGATATACAGGCTGTCAAGCCAGCCTGTCTCCCCTGCCCCCTCCCCCGTTTCTCTTGCCAGTCTCTCGCTCTGGCTCGCTCTCTCTCTTAATGGCCCTGAGAGGTGAATGTAGCATATGATTGTGTTATTTTCAGAGAATCAAAGCAAGCCCCTGCTGTCTATCCATCACCATGAACTTCTCCGAGGCGAGGAAGGCGAACAGCAATATAAGGGCCATAAGACGCGCAGTGGCACACTCCGGTGAGTGGGAGAGCGGATAAAAGTTGGATGAGGACATATATTCACATATCTGGGGTGTGTCCCGTGCACTGACTGCTAGCCTTAGCCGCCGCCCCCGCTAGCATGCTGGCCTATGAACTACCATCAACACAAAACTAGGCAATGCTTTCCACGCTTACGTGCTTTTCATTATAGCTCCTGCACCAGTGATGAACATTTGTAATATTTTTTGGCAGGATAAAGTGGTAGAGAGGGGGATTCTGGGAGAATGTATCGCTTTGCCATAGTGTTTCTCTTAATTTGTCCTAATTTGAACTTTTTCAGAGCGTTAAGCCACACTGAACCAAGCACACTGTTATGGCTTTTAATAATGACCACACATGCAGAAAACAATACTGACAAACCTGAACAAACATGGAGAATACAATACTGATACAGCTGAACACACATGGAGAATACAATACTGACACACCTCAAAAAACATGGATAATACAATACTGACACACCTGAACACACATGGAGAATACAATACTGACACACCTCAAAAAACATGAATACAATACTGACACACCTCAACACACATGGAGAATACAATACTGACACACCTCAACACACATGGAGAATAAAATACTGACACACCTCAACAAACATGGAGAATACAATACTGACACACATCAACAAACATTAACACACATGGAGAATACAATACTGACACACCTCAACACACTTTAATATAAACGGTATATACTGTTTTTTACCCAAGGCGGGGTTATGTCCAGTTCCTCCTGACACCGCCATGTAAGCATTTCCTCAGTAGGTGCAGAATGGTGGAGGACTCTCACATGCTTCCTCTAAGCACATGTCACCCTGCTGCCTGATTGTTGTCAAACTGCTCCCTAAACACAGGGTCCTTTAGTCATGCAGGTTTCGTTGCGTAGTGTGAGTCTTGAAGCAATTAAAATAATTTCACTGTGTGGTAGCAATTAAACATTTGACCACCCAAGGGCAATATTTGACGCCATACTCAGTTACCTGCGAGTTTCAGTTTTGATTTCAAAAGAAATCACGAAGAGGTCACGTCGAAGTCTGGTTAAAAATGACTTAGTACACTGCGATGCTGTGTGTAAGTACAACACGGCCATGACGCAAATGATGTACCACTTAAACAAAGTGCATCTGACCCTGGTTAATGTCGGTGCTCTTGTAGAAATGGCCCTGGCCCCCCTTTTGGCCCCCCCAGAGCTGACTGAATAATAAAAAATAATGAAATAAATTGATCAGGTTATTACGATTTTATATGCTAGCGCCAAAATGTGCCCCTCTGATTAAACACTGGCCCCCCTAGAAAAATTTGACTAAAACCACCACTGTCTATTAGGTAGACAAATTTCTCTCACCCTCTTTCTCGACCTCGTGCCTTGGATAGTTTTGAGTTACATTTTGACCAAACCTGTCAGATCTAAGTATTATTATGTTTTTGGTTAAGTTATTGTTTAACATTATTCTTTTTAATTATTTATTATTTTGGAATAAACAAGTGTCTCTGTTTAAGATCGCCGACTCGCAGCTGCAAATTCCACTGCTTTAGAGCACCGCAGTGCATATCTTCAAGTTTATAATAAACAAACATCCAGTTTAACTGCCAAGTTGTTCTTCTCATCGAGGAAAACCAAGCCTGGCTTTTGTTTTTTCACTATATTTTTTAATTGATAAAAAGTTTAATAAAAAAATATATAAAAAAATATGAATGATTAATCGATAGTCGATCTTTAATTCTCCCGACGATCGACTAAGAAAATTAAATCGAATGCCCATCCCTAGTCAGTATGGAAAGATTTCACATTCTCCAACTATTCTTTCGCGATTGAATCCCCAGGTTCCAGACCTGCACACAAGGAGTCGCTGGAGAGCGATGTGGCAAGGTAGGTTATTCTGATTTATCTATCAATAATCCTGGGTAGCACTGTAACAATACCCATGCTGGATCTCCAGACAAAGACAGTTTGAACACACGCTCGCGTGTGCAAACACACAAACACTCACACAGGCACACATTGCAAAAATTAATTTAGTGTTCTTGTTTTCCCACCATTTCTTTGGCATGGCCAGACGAGGATATCTAATTACAACCCATTCCAGCCAAATGCATCACATATTTCCTTCATTAGGAGACAGAACACATGAAGAGGCATGTGTCAGTGTCTGCATCCAAAATGAACTGCTGTCACCAGAAGAGTACATGGCACGCAAAAGACCCAGATCACATTATGATACAAATTCATACCAATTTTAAGACATTCCTTACAGCATTGAATGTACATAGCATTACATGGAAAAACATTCTCGTCAAGATTTAAAGCATTTCATTTTAAAGCCTTACTCTGAGGGCTATATTATACATTACTGCAAATTCTAACATTCCTGAGGATTTGTGATATGAAAGCATTGTTATGTACAATATGTTTCTTTTATCCCCTACACATTTTCGTAATATCCAATTGTACCTATATTCCTGTCTTGCCTAGCAACTCCAAAATGGCTCCAGAGACAAGTCTGTGCATGTGAGGACATACTCAATCAGTTATGGATGAGCTCAGGTAACTTGCAGGTGCACCGCTGCCTGAAGGAGTTGCTATAGCATGATGAGTGAAGGAACCCACTGCAGACCACTGCTCCCCCTGAGCCCTCATTCACTCCACGTCTGCCAGTACAGCGTGGCACTACAAACGAGCACATTAGGTGGCTGCACCTCCGCAGAGTTCCATATATGTCATTGTCAATCTATATATGACATTGGTCAAATGTTCTATAGATCATGCATGTCAAAGGGAAGGAAACATACATGACAGCATTAGCGTTGCGTATTGAAAGATCTAGATAACTTTGCATATTAAACATTATTCAATATCAACCGCATACGGGAATATATATTTAATAGTTTTAATTTGAAAGTTTTTGTAATTTAGAAGACACTCTTATCCAGAGTGACTTGCAGTTGCACTTTTTGCACTGGTCCCCCTTGGGAATCGAATCCACAACCCTGCCATTGCAAGTGCTTTGCTTTTACCTACTGAGCTACATGGGAAATCCATTTAAATGCATTAAAACGTCTGATCAACCACTTCTATAATGATCTATAATGCAGTGCATACGAAAACACTCCATAATAACAGCACCCCTATGAGGACTGGGGGATTGAATGGAAGCATTCCAGTGAGGTA
>JACXGM010040155.1:0-10395 GCA_016801145.1 Umbra pygmaea
GCAGTGATACAGCAACAACAAGAAGTACGTAATATAATGCTAGGCAGTGATACAGCAACAAGAAGAAGTACGTAACATAATGCTAGGCAGTGATACAGCAACAAGAAGAAGTACGTAATATAATGCTGGGCAGTGATACAGCAACAACAAGAAGTACGTAATATAATGCTAGGCAGTGATACAGCAACAAGAAGAAGTACGTAACATAATGCTAGGCAGTGATACAGCAACAAGAAGAAGTACATAATATAATGCTAGGCAGTGATACAGCAACAACAAGAAGTATGTGAGCCCTGGAGTTTGCAGTACTTGGTCATAGAACTTGATCAGATTTTTAAGTAACAACAATAAACAGTCTGCTTAAACTAGTACACAAATCAGTGTATTTGTTGTCTATATTGAATATATAATTTAAACATTCACAATAAAGGCTGGAATAATGATGTGAATGACTTTTCGTAAATGGAGTTGGCTAACCCAGATTCAAATCAATGAGAGGAGATTGGAGGTGTTGGTAAAGCTGACCCATTACAAACACTCACCAACTTTGACATTGCTATTCACAAGAAGCATTGCCTGATTTAAACCATGTTGTTAACAAAAGACATCAAAAAATACATAATTGATGACTTGCAGAAAAGCAGGAATACATTAAAAAAGTATCCATTATCAGTCCACAGAAAGAGACATTCTAAATGTAGAAAATTAGGCACTGACGATACTTTCCCAATGAGTGGCCACCCAGCACAGTGTAGAATGTTCAATGAGGTTAAGGAGAATCATAGTGTCAGCTAAAGAATCATAGTGTCAAGCTAAAGAATCATAGTGTCAGCTGAAGAATCATAGTGTCAGCTAAAGAATCATAGTGTCAGCTAAAGAATCATAGTGTCAGCTAAAGAATCATAGTTTCAGCTAAAGGATCATAGTGTCAGCTAAAGAATCATAGTGTCAGCTAAAGAATCATAGTGTCAGCTAAAGAATCATAGTGTCAGCTAAAGAATTACAGAAATCTCTGGAATGTGCAATATTATCTGGAAATTCTACATAAAACATTAAATAAAACATAACATAAAACATTAAATAAAACATAACATAAAATATTAAATAAAACATAACATAAAAAATTAAATAAGAATGGAGTTTGTGGGAAGAGCAACCGTACATCTTAGAAGTTCTCCCAAATTACGTTCTCAGGAAACTACAGTATTTTGAAAACCATGAATTATGATGTATGCCAACGTTTCAGCTGCACATTTTGTTATTAGGCTATATTTGTCCTTCTATTATGTTGCACCTGCACGTTTTGTTTTGTGGATTCATTCGAGAACATTCCACACATTCCATACATTCCATAGCGTTCTAAATTATATTGCAACATTCACGGTTAAAGTTAGAGTTAAGGGTAGGGATGAGGTTACTAACGGTCAAGGTTAGGCATGAGGTTACTAACGGTTAAGGTTAGGCATGAGGTTACTAACGGTTAAGGTTAGGCATGAGGTTACTAACGGTTAAGGTTAGGCATGACATTACTATAATAATAATAATAACCTTTATTTTCTATAGCCCCTTTAAATGTACATCTCAAAGCGCTGTACAAAAACTATTAAAATAGACAAGATACAACACACAAAAGAGACATAATACACAGTAAAAAAGAATTAGATAAAAAAACAACAAGAATAAAAGACAATAAATCAATTAAAAGCTAACCTAAAAAAATGAATTTTAAGCTGAGATTTAAAGATTCCAAGAGATTTGGCTTGCCTGATCTCTATCAGTAAAGTGTTCCAAAGCTTTGGAGCTAATGAACAAAAAGCCCTATCTCCCATTAATCTCAAACGGGTTGAGGGAACAGTTAAAAGACCAGTATCTGAAGAACGAAGAACACGTTTTGGAGTATATGGAGTTAAAAGCTCTGTCAAATATTGAGGTGCCAAACCATGCATTGCCTTGTAAGTAAGCATCAAAATCTTGAAATCTACCCTAAACCTAATGGGAAGCCAGGGCAGAGACTCCAAAACAGGAGTAATATAGTCTCGTATGTTAGTTCTTGTAAGGATTCTGGCAGCCGAATTTTGTAAAACCTGCATTCTGTTCATAGGTTACTTTTGACACGCCAGCTAACAAGGCATTACTGTAATCAATACACAAAAACACAAAAGTATTTATCAATCTCTCCGCAACAGTAAACGACAGCATTGGACGCAATCTGGCAATATTTCTAAGATGAAAAAATGATATTTTAACAGTATTCAAAACATGTGGCTCAAACGTTAAATTGGCATAAAAAATCACTCCTAAATTCCTCAATTTAGTTTGAAACTCCACAGTAGAGCCATCAAGAGCTAGAGTGACCGGCTCTACTTTGCGTAATTGGTGGGGTGAACAAACAAGCATAATCTCAGTCTTTTCACTGTTAAGACAAAGAAAATGATCAGTCATCCATTCCCTCATCATCTTAGAAATACACTCAGAAAGAAAATTAACAGGCACAATTTCATTAGGGCTAAAATGAATGTAGATCTGGGTATCATCTGCATAGAAATGAAAATTTAGACCAAGAGATCTCAAAAGCTGACCAAGAGGATAAACATAAATATTAAAAAGAAGCGGGCCCAAAATTGACCCCTGAGGGACGCCAGACTGCACAACATTGACCTCAGATCTTCCCATGGCAACAAACTGCTTCCGATCAATGAGGTAGGATTTAAACCAATTAAGAACAGTATAAGAAACCCCAAAACATTTTGAAGACGAGTAATTAAAATTGAGTGATCAACAGTGTCAAAAGCGGCACTGAGATCAAGTAGGATCAAAACTGAAAGACAGCCAGAATCTAAAGCAATTAACAGGTCATTGGTGACCCTAACCAAAGCATTTCTGTACTATGCAATTTACAAAAGCCTGATTGCAAAGGTTCAAAGAGATTATTCTCAGTTAAGTGAGAAATCAACTGAGAAGCAACCACTCATTCCAAAAGTTTAGCAAAAAAAGGGAGATTAGATATGAGACGAAAATTTGCGAAGTTCTCGCAGTTAATATTTGACTTTTTAGGTACCGGGGTAATTGCAGCAGTTTTAAAAGTTTCCGGCACAACCCGAGAGAATCGTTTATAGTACTCAAAACAAAGGGGCACAAGGAAGCAAAACCTGATTTAAACAGACCAAACGGTATGGGATATAGCAAATAAGTAGCTGCTTTCGTTTTTGAAACCTCTGCTAAAAGAGAATATGAGTCAATTGTACAGAATTAAGACAGCTTAGTACCAGAATAAAAAGGACTAGCAGGAGAAGACAGGAGAGTAGAAACACAAAAACCTCTACAAACATTTTTGACTTTGGTGACAAAATAATCTAGAAACTTATTACAGAGATGATCAGAAGCAGTAACATAAAAGACAGGTTTGTGATTCAGCAATTTGTTAATTGAATTAAAAAGTTGTCCAGAATTACCCTGATTATCATCAATCATTCTAGAGAAATGGTCAGATCTGGCAGAAACAATTCCAGACTTATATTCTTGTAAGCAGGCTTTCCATATTTGATAATGAACAGTCAGGCCTGAAAGACGCCACATGCGCTCCATTCTACGGCAAGATGTTTTCATCATACACAAATCCTCATTATACCATGGAGCAGGACGTACGAATGAAACTGACCGTGACTTTTGAGGAGCAAATAAGTCCAGGCCAGATAGGAGAACCGAATTTAACATAGAAACCCTTTTCTCCAGAGGGTCAGATGGAGTAAAACAACTTAATGAAGAGTCAATAAAAACAGAGAATTCAGAAGGATCAACTGATCTCCACTTCCGATATGTCAAAATACGAGACGAGGCAGTGTTAGCAATGGGAATATGCATATCAAAAAAATTTGCTAGATGATCAGACAATCCTAAATCAATAGTAGACAACCCAGACACAAAAGACCCATTTGATATCGCTAAATCTAAAATATGTCCTTTGTTATGTGTAGTACAGTCAACAAATTGATTTAAACTAAAGCACTCCAGCAAGGACAAGAAATCCTTTGTTAATGCAGAGTCTTTTTTGTCAATCTAGATGTTAAAATCCCCCAAAAAATGAGTTCTCTCAAATTTAAGGCACAGATACGACAACAGTTCTGCAAACTCAGATAGAAAGTCTTTGTTTGCTTTAGGAGGGCGATAGACTGTAGTTATGGCAATTGAATGACACTCGGAAACAGTTAAAACAAGACATTCGAATGAAGAGAACGAAGGAACAGCAACAGGTCTTAAATTGAATTTCTGATTGTAGAGAACAATAATGCCTCTGCCAGTGGCTCGCATACGGGAAGAATCCACACCAATAGCAGCCTCGCAGAAGTAAAGATCCAGAGGAGGGCACCAGGAAAATTTGTTCCAGCAGCAGACGTTTAAAATTAGGAACAATAGGCCAACAGGTGAGACCAAAACGCACATCGAAATTTAGTAGTTCGAAAAGGTTTTTCAATCTTCCAACCTCTACAAACTTTGAAAAGGTTTTTCAATCTTCCAACCTCTACAAACTTCAAATGCTCCAAGACCGTTGTCTAATATTTAAAAACAAACAAACAATACGGGAGAGAGGAGCGGCAGCCAAAACGCGCCAGCGTTCCCTCACACTTCCGGTAGACTAATGGTTAAGGTTAGGCATGATGTTACTGAAGTTAAGGTTAGGATTAAGGTTGGGGTTAACATTACAAAAATGTTTTACAATCGCCTGTCTGCAGCACGCTGCAATGGACAACAATACACATACAAAATGTCCATCTGGATTGAAACTTGCGAACACAGGAATGAAAATCGCAAATTTATACATATTTTGGTTTTTGCTAAATAGTATTTAATGCAATGTTGGGATCGGGAAGAGACCATGAAGGAAGCCACTGCTGTTCAAAAAAACATTGCTGCTCTCTGAAGGTCGCAAAAGAAATCCTGGATGTTCCATAGCACTACTAGCAAAATATTCCGTGGACAGATGAGACGATTTGTTTTTTGAAAGGAACACACAACACTATGGGCCGAATTTACTAACACTAGCGCAGTTCGCGCTACGTCTGTTTATGCGAGTTCGGTAATTGCGCACGCTATGCTTCCACATTTAGCGTAGTATTTATCAAACCCCATACCCATTACGCAATCAGCGCATACTCCGCCCTCCATTAGCGCGCCTCTAAAAGAGCAAACAATGGGCCCGTAGGTATCTATCATGGATCTCCCTACAGAAAAAGAAAGTGCAAGCTTAAATTTATTGAAGAAGAAATTAACATCTTAGTGCATGAAGTAACAGCAAACCTGAACATATTACAGGGCAGAACATCCACACCCTCAGAAAAAAATCTATTTGTATTGTCGTAACAAGTTAAATCAACTCGTTATCATCTACACAGAGAGAAGTGGAAAAGAGAAGGTTGCGTACAACCGGGCACAATCGAGGAGAACCGGTTCAGGTCCACCAGAAATAGACACGCTAACTACTACTGAAGAGGTGAATGAGAATGTGTGGTTTGTAATACTGTTTAGTTGGAATTGTTTGGCATATATGTTTAGCCAGCCGCGGTCGGTGGATCTTAATTGGGGAGGACGGGCTCGTATTACGCTCAGAACCGGAGTGAATGGAATGTGTGCAAATCAAAAAAACAATTGGTTTTGTTCGTTGCGCACCATTCCATTCACTACGGTTCCGAGCGTAATACGAGCCCCTCCTCCCCAATTAAGATCCACCGACCGCGGCTGTGTTTAGCCTATATCGTTAATATGTAAAGTCAACCAATGTGGTCAAGTAATTAAAGAGTGTTATATAGGTCAATAATCGCAAATTATTTATCAAAACTGGAACAAATGGATGCATTTGTCTTTTTTTGAGCTAAGTGTATTTGATGCTATGTTTGGAAGTTGTTGCTGTCACTGCTGCCATTGATGTATATTTGAACACACAGGAAAATGCGCTTGCTGGTTTACACCTGCTTTTAAGAGGCGGTAAATTTCCCCCGCAGAATAGAGGCGCGCTTTTACTGGCAGTCTTTGTAAATACCACGGAATATATAATTAGGCACACTTTACGCGTATCCTCCCACCTTTTTGCGTGGAACTCCCACTTTCCCCATGACCCTCCCACAAACGCATATTGAAAGTGCAACTTGTCTCTTGTCACTCATGTGGCAGGCAATTTGCGGTTTTACCCAAGTGCGCCCGGTTTGTAAATAGCCCGCATCTGTTACGTCCGTCTTTGCGACCAATTAGCGCCTGGAAACAGGCGCAAACGGCTTGATAAATCTAGCCCTATATGTTGTGAAAACATGTAATCCTAATACCAACTGTGAAGCATGGTAGAGGGGGCAACGTGGATTGGGGTTGCTTTGTTGCCTCCTGGCCTGGACAGCTTACTATCATTGACAGCACAATGAATTCCCAAGTTTATCAAGATATTTTGCAGGAGAATGTAAGGCCATCTCTATGAGGATAATGTAAGGCCATCTGTATGAGGATAATGTAAGGCCATCTGTATGAGGATAATGTAAGGCCATCTGTCTGCCAATTGAAGCTCAACAGTAGTTGGAAGATGCAAAATGATGAAGTTGCAAAGCACCGAAGTAAATCAATAACTGCCTTCTGGGTTGGCCCAGTCCATCTTAACCCATTTAAAATGCTGTGGCATTTAAAGTGAGCTATTCACACCAGACATCCCAAGAATATTGCTAAACTAAAAAAGTTTTGTAAGCTGGAATGGTTATTATTATTTATACTGCCCATTGCATATTTCAATGTGTTGAGATCATTGCTGCCAAAGCAGGGTCAAACAGTTATTAGTTTGGTTTACCTTTATTTTACCAGGCAAGCTGAGAACATACTGTATTTTCATTTGCAGCTTTGGCCTGGGGAGAAGTGGGGGGAGGGAAGGGGATAAATGAGCCAATTGAAAGCTGGGGATGATTAGGTTGCCATGACGGTATGAGGGGCGTATTGTAAATTTTGTCCAGGACACCGGGGACCACAGAGTGTCAGGACACCCATTTAACATCCCATCAAAATGGCCGCACCCTACGCAGGGCAGATGTCCCCATCACTGCCCTGGGGCATTGGGAGTGATCTTTAGACCAGAGGGAAGAGTGCCCCCTACTGGTCCTCTGACACTAATTCCAGGAGCACTGGTCTCCCATCCAGGGTTAGCTTTAGAAGCAAACCAGCAGTGTGTTTTCCACATACTGTATGTTTTCCATCTTGCAATGTGAAAGTATGCCATCTGGTCAACAAAAACAAGAAAACATATAATTTTTTGTATGTTATTAGTTCAAGCATGTAGGGGGAGACAGAGAGGAAGGACAAAGACAGTGGCTGAGTTGGAGCTCGAACCGACATCGCCAGGGAACATGTGCTCCAGAGTTAGGGGCTTACACTATGTCTTTACACGTCCCTTTCCTCACCATGTCCCTTTCCTCACCATGTCCCTTTCCTCACCATGTCCCTTTCCTCACCATGTCCCTTTCCTCACCATGTCCCTTTCCTCACCATGTCCCTTTCCTCACCAGATCGCAGATTTCTAAGGGGTTTGGAGCTATTCTAGTGTTATAATACAGCCTCCTCTGCATAGCAGTGGTCTAATTCGTTGCCTCACAGCACAATTGCATCAAATTTTCAGTTTTATTGAAAGCTAACTAACAATATACTCCAACAATTAACAAAGACACTTTGGCTGTTTTCAGGAAAAGTACTTTGCCGTTGAGAAAGATTTGACCACATACTCTATGCTAATTTAGATGTTGACTAACAACACGGAAACTCAGTGACTGATGATAATCACACACAACATGCAATTTAAATACATGTTTAGTGAGACATTAATTGATGCGTCTTTAACTTAAATGTGCACTTTGTGGAATCATTTTCTCTTTCTGTGACCAGTTTCCAAATGCGGTAGAACATGCATTTAATGATATTTTAAAACAGAGAAGACATTCAGATGATTTCCTACACCATGTTTTGTATATTTTGTCATGTATAATCTGGAACTGATTTCAGGACATGAGTTGTGCTCCCACAGTGTTTGTAAATGTGCACGCACTTGTCCATGTTTAATATATTTTATGCATTACAGGCTGTGGTTTTGGGTGTAACAAAGCCCTGTATATTGTAGGGAATCATTATGTGATATACATAGATTTTTGAAGATTTTTAAAATATCAAGAAATACCATTTTTACAGTGTTTGTTAGCTTGTCAAAGAGCAAGTAGTTCCGTTGTTACAAATTTTACAAATAGCACCTTTAAGTGTGGATTTCCCAGTAGGAACACAGACCTTCAGACACATGAACATTCACTATTTGTATAAGTGATGTTTTTATTATACATGTCGCTCCACTTTAAAAATACTTCTGTGCAGCTTTGAGCAAAGTTTTTGTAGTGCAGCATACAACATTTTACCATAAATACACATTCCCTTAGCTTATGCAATCACCAGCCACTGAATTAGGTACACCTGTTCAACTGCTCGTTAACGCAAAGATCGAATCAGTCAATCACGTGGCAAACAGGTTTGAGTATTTCAGAAAGTTCTGATCTACTGGGAATGGCCAAACTGGTCCGAGCTGAAAAAAAGGCAGCAGTAACTCAACCATTAGTTTCAACCAAGTTATGCAGAAGTGCAGCTCTGAATGCTTAAAACTATGATCCTTAAAGCATATGAGTTATAATGGCAGAAGACCACAATGGGTGCTACTCCTGTCAGCTAAGCTAAGAACAGGAAACTGGTGCTACAATGTGCACACACCCACCACAATTTGACTATAAAAGACTGGAAAATGTTGTCTAGTCTGATGAGTCTCAATTTCTGCTGTGACATTCAGATGGTAGGGTCAGAATTTGGTGTAAACAAGCCAGATACGAAAGCATGGATTATCGTTCAGGCTGGTGTTGGTGGTGTAATGTGGTGGGGGATATTTTCTTGGCACGCCTCTTTTTCTTGGCACACCTCTTGATCGCCTCTTGACTCAATCTGAGTTCTTACTTTGAACAACGTTTATTGTAGGTGTTATTTTTGTTATAGTACCATGACAGCCCTCATTCGTGGTACATTAGCCATTATCAGAAAGCACAGAGTCCTTACTGATATCACGATTACATTTTGTACCAGTGTATCATTAAACGTAAAAAATTAAGGAAATGTTCATAGCCTCGGTATGCCGTCTGTTATCCTATCAGTAGTGTAATGGTGCCAGAATTAAACCTATGGGTGCCAGAGTGTCAGCAGGGAAAACCTGCTGTCTTTATCTAGTTGCTAAGTCTTAGTGTTCTGCTAGCTTTACACAGCCAGATAGACTCTATGTTTCTTTTCCACCCTATTTCAACATAAAAGTCACACATTCACAAACACTTTCCTCTTGACTGTCTGTACCAATACCAAGCACCAATACCTCTTTCTTTCTTTCTGCTTGTTATCTTTCCTCTCTCCCCCTCTCCTTTGCCTTCCAGCCCTCCTCCCCTCCGGTCTCTACCGCTACTTACAATTATATCACTTATAATAACCTGAATATCCACCTTTAAGTCCTGTTCTCCATAGACATTAACTCTTCTCTAACACGTCTAACAGCAATAAGGAAAGACATAGCTTCATTACGCACACGCGCACACACGCTCACAAACATACACACACACACACACACACACAGGGAGAAAAAAGTGCAAGAAAGAGATGTAGAGGCCATTACCGTCCTCTATTAACTGTAAATGAGAGTGAAATGGTTTGGTAACAACTGGCTTCTGCACTGATGCCAAGCTAACGGCCCTGTGTGTGACGCTCCGTTAGGGCCCACTGTCCAATAAAAGAGTGGCTGTCTGTTACTCAATTTTATGTGCATGCACGTGTGTGTGCACGTGTGTTTGTGTACTTGTATGTGAGGTGTGTGTACTGGTGTTAAATAGTTAACTAGTTAGTAGTGCACGCTGGTGGCATTTCAGACTTTGACATTGATGAGTCCTTGAAACTGGTCTGTTAAATCTGGAGCTTTCTAAGCAACATGTTACAATTGTGTTGTGGATGTGTTCAAGGGGTCGCTGGTTTGAAACCAGCATGGGGTCAGCAGAGAAGAAAACAATGCTATTGCTTTGGCTTTGTTAAGTGTGTGTGTGGGTGTGTGATTGTCTATGTCTCTGTCATCCTATTTGACTGTCTGACTGTTTTAAACAGACACTGTGTTAGGCAGACACACTTTTAGACAGACACTGTGTTAGGCAGACACTGTGTTAGACAGACACTGTGTTAGACAGACACTGTGTTAGACAGATTGTGTTAGACAGACACTGTGTTAGACAGATTGTGTTAGACAGACACTGTGTTAGACAGACACTGTGTTAGACAGACTGTGTTAGACAGACACTGTGTTAGACAGACACTGTGTTA
>JACXGM010040156.1:0-10394 GCA_016801145.1 Umbra pygmaea
CTCCCTATCCTGAAGCAGACTCACTAGAGCTGTGTCATCTGCATATTTAATAAAGTGCCTGTTTTGTAAAGTGCTAGTGCATGAATTTGTGTATAAAATAAATAGTAAGGGTGATAAAACACATCCTTGTGGGGAGCCTGTGGATGTTGTCATCGCATCAGAGAGAGATGAGCCCACTCTGACCCGCTGGACTCTACTGTATAGGAGACAGATGTGCCACTTGACACCTGTGTAGGCAATCATGCCAGCATAGAATGTGCTAGACACCTTGTTACAGAACCAAAGCATAACAACAGTAACCAAAGAAAAACACAAGTCTCTAGTACTCCGGGGAATGGGACCTCCGGATGGGGAAGGAGAGAGGCATGGGCGCAACAGACCCCCTTTCGCCTTCAGAACTGCCTTAATTCTATGTGGCATTGATTCAACAAGGTGCTGAAAGAATTCTTTAGAAATGTTGGCCCATATTGATAGAATAGCATCTTGCAGTTGATGGAGATTTGTGGAATGCACATCCAGGGCACGAAGCTCCCGTTCCACCACATCCCAAAGATGCTCTATTGGGTTGAGATCTGGTGACTGTGGGGGCCATTTTAGTACAGTGAACCCATTGTCATGTTCAAGAAACCAATTTGAAATGATTCGAGCTTTGTGACATGGTGCATTATCCTGCTGGAAGTAGCCGTCAGAGGATGGGTACATGGTGGCCATAAAGGGATGGACATGGTCAGAAGCAATGCTCATGACATTTAAAAGATGCCCAATTGGCACTAGGGGGCCTAAAGTGCGCCAAGAAAACATCCCCCAAACCATTACACCACCACCACCAGCCTGCACAGTGGTAACAAGGCATGATGGATCCACGTTCTCATTCTGTTTACGCCAAATTCTGACTCTACCATCTGAATGTCTCAACAGAAATCGAGACTCATCAGACCAGGGAACATTTTTCCAGTCTTCAACTGTCCAATTTTGGTGTGCTCTTGCAAATTGTAGCCTCTTTTTCCTATTAGTAGTGGAGATCAGTGGTACCGGGTGGGGTGTTCTGGCGTTGTAGCCCATCCGCCTCAAGGTTGTGCGTGTTGTGGCTTCACAAATGCTTTGCTGCATACCTTGGTTGTAACGAGTGGTTATTTCAGTCAAAGTTGCCCTTCTATCAGCTTGAAGCAGTTGGCCCATTCTCCTCTGACCTTTAACATCATCAAGGCATTTTCACCCACAGGACTGCCGCATACTGGATGTTTTTCCCTTTTCACACCATTCTTTGTAAACCCTAGAAATGGTTGTGTGTGAAAATCCCAGTAACTGAGCAGATTGTGAAATACTCAGACTGCCCCGTCTGGCACCAACAGCAATGCCACGCTCAAAATTGCTAAAATCATATTTTTTTCCCCATCTGACATTCAGTTTGGAGTTCAGGAGATTTTCTTGACCAGGACCACACCCCTAAATGCATTGAAGCAACTGCCATGTGATTGGTTAAGTAGATCATTGCATTAAGGAGAAATTGAACGGATGTTCCTAATAATCCTTTAGGTGAGTGTATATACCATGCAGGACAGTTAAACATAGTGTGTTTGCTCCTTCTGGAGGAACCTGTTGAGTCCAAGTCATTCAGAGTCACAAGACTGATAAGATCTAAGATGACCTAATGTTTAAGGAGATCTATCATGTGAGTTAGCATGGGATGATAAAGCAGATTGTAGAAGATGACCTAATATCATGTGACCTAAGATCACATGTCTGATGAGATAAGGGTCTTCTGAAGGGCTATAAATACCAACTCATGTTAGTGAGCTTGGCACTTCTTTCAGACTGTCTTTGTAACATGTACTGTGATCTCGGGAACCCTGTCCCCAGGCAGGAGAAGGACGTCATTAAACTGAAACCATTTGACGGCTACCTGACTCAATAATGAATATTATTTAACCAAGATGCTTTTCCAGCAAAATAAGCATCTTTCTACAAAAATCTAAATTCAGGGGTGGCGTTTGGTTGACATCCCGATCTTTATTTGTCCCGTTTTATTCTCCACTATACTCTATTCAAAGATTGAAAACGAGCAGTTTGTAGTTTCTAAAATGTTGTGGTGACGTCACTGTATTAATTTCCAGACACTTACGGTGGACGATTTGGGAATTACTAAACGTGCTGAGGTGTTTTTAGTGACTGTTGTGTCGTAAACATGACCGGCACAACAATGTTGATCTGTTTAGGGGTCTGGAGAGATCCTTTAATAATAATTTGTTATATTTTTATTCTGCTTTTTATAATCAGAAATTACACCAACATTATTTACAGTACACCAACTTTGAAAAACATTAGCAAACATTTACTAGAAATTACTGTTTACATTTATTTTCACGTTTAATACATTTATTTAGGCTTCTTCATAGATATGTTGCTACAGACACCACTGAGCTGCAGTAACGTTCCTTTAATTTGTCCTGTTTGCATTTCTATTCAAATGCTTAATTAATTTGTTTAGGCATTTTCATGGTTATGTTTGTTACAATGTAGATGGTTAAGGTGTGGAGAGATGGAGGCAGAATGCAGTAGTGAAGTCAAGTCTATTTATAGAGCACAAGTTTAACACAACCCTATTTCATCCAAAGTGATTTAGAGTACAATAATATAAATAAAATAACATCAAAATCATTCAGTATATAGATATAACATAGAACACAGACTAATTTAAAATACATACATAACATTACTGGAATGCAAGAGAGTAAAAATAGGTCTTTAAAATGGATTTAAAAGCAACCAGAGATGGAGAGTGTTAAAGTAGATTACTTAATCACAAGAAGGGTTCACTCTTCTTACTGTTTCACCCCACTGGGTTATTAACTTTAATAAACTTTAAAAAACTTTGGCGTGTACGCTACTACTCAGTCCGGTTACACATGCGGTGTCACACTAAAACATGTCTAAAACTAAACAAATGTTCCTAACTATAGTTCCTATCGTTACATCCTTTCTCTTTTGAGAGAACTGTTATCTCAAGATTTGACTTTAGCCAACAAACTAAATTATATTAGTAACAGTGCTTATTGCTAAATCATAAACAATTCCATATGTTTATCAATCCAAACCTTTTCTCAGCAACTGACGGAAATAGCAACTAATAAAACTGGATAGAACATATACATCACCTATTTCACAGTTTGATAACACTCAACCATTAGTTAAGAATGTTGAGAAGTAGATTCTATATAATCATGTTTAAATACAGTTTGAACACTTGGGGGGAACACCATATCCCACACCCTGTGGCTGACTGGGGACGCTGATCTCCAAATCAAGAGGGTCACTGAAGGTCACACCGGGTGCACGCCTACTGACACTTCCAGAGTGCAAATGAACCTCATAGGACCTCCCATCTACTGGCTTCAGCACCCTGCCTAATTTCCAGACAGTGTGGGTTGGGAGTGGTTGTATCCTCACACCATCACCTGTGGCAAGTATGTCCAAGTCTCTAGCTGAGCTGGTGTAGTATGTACTCTGATGTTGCTGCCAGGCCTTAGCAGGGTTGCTTTCAATGGCAGCAGTGTTTTAGTACGGCGACTGAGTAGTCGCTGTGTTGGACTACTATCCAGGCCCTGTGACAGTGTGTTGCGGTGGTCAAGAAGTGCAAGATACAGGTCCTGTCCAGTCGCTTTTGGCTTTGCCATTACTCTTTGGGTAGCCGGGTGATGAGGTCACGTGCTGAATTTTTGGAAGTCCTGGGAGGCGTATTGTGGGCCGTTGTCTGAGATCACTGAATCCAGAATGCCTTGGCGGGCAAAATTAGCTTTCAGTTTCTTTATCACTGTGGTAGATTTGGCATCTGCCAGGAAGTCTATTTTCCAAAAGTTTGAAAAATAATCCACAGTAATGAGAGAGTCCTTATTTATCAAACACAAACAGATCTGTGCCCACCTTTGCTCATGGCCTGCTTGGAACGTCATGTGAAATTATTATTTTTTTGTTAATTGTTCTGCAGATATCACACTTGGCTATATACTTCTTGATCTGGTCGTTCATGCCTAGCCAGTAGACACATTCTAGCTCTACGTAGGCATGCTTCAGCACCCAGAGGTGATGAGTGTAATCGGCTAGTGATGTCTGATCTCAGTGTGTCAGGAATGACGTCACACTCACCACTGAAGACTATTCCATCTTGGTGGGTTAATTCAACTTGTAATGAGTTCACTCGGTACCTGTGACTTGTCCTTCGGCCATCTCTGGCTCATTGTTTTAATGAGAAGCTGCAATATACTGTCTTTTTCTGTGGCAGACCTTATGTCATGTAGTCTGTCTGAGGAGATCGGGGTTGCACCATGTTGACAGTCTCTAGGTCAGCTTCCACAGGTGTACTCTCAGGAAGATAGGCTCTGCTGAGAGTGTTGGCCAGTAATGTCTCTTCCAGGCACGTAAATGATGTCCAAGTCATATTTTTGTATGCACACAGGCCCGTCGTGACAAGGCAAGCAAACCAAGCAATAGCTTTGGGCCCCGAGCTGGCCTGGGGCCCCAAGACAACGACTGGTTAATAATAAATAAGAATAAAATGCAACGACAAACTGTGTGAGCGCCCCTTTGATAGTCAATGCAATAAAGTGCAAATGACACTGTTATCGGGATCCCCCTCAAGGGGCCCCTCTCGTGATCTCTGCTGCCGGCAAAATACAAAACCTTCTCGGTCGGCACTCGGTAGTCATCATGAAGCGAAATTATGATTCAGGAATCCAGAAAAGGAAGAAGAGAAAGGAAGAGGAGGATAAAATAGCTCTACTTGTCTTGGTGTAATTTTGCAGCCGGTAGGCTAGCAAAAATATGTTTATGTTAGCTAACGTTACCTGTAACCTGCCTGAGAGCAAATGCTGCTTGTAACGAACAGTTAGTGCAACTTTTATTCGAACGGAGGGTTACATACTACTGTAATATGTTTTTAACGGGATAGGGAAGACGCAGATCTGTTCCAGAATCATTTTTTATCATATTTCATGACATGACATTGCTATAGCTTTGTAATAGGTTTTGATGAAATTGGCATAACGTTACCATGCTATACTAACTATTCCACCGTGAATCTATTTACCATGGGAATAGAAAAACCACACAATAAATTCTGTGCATCAAACATTAGCTTGGGATGTTTTTAAGCATTAGTAACCCTTAACATAGTGTTAGGAATATCTGGTCCGTCTATCTATGTAATGTTTATAGATGTTTTAAAAATGGTTTCTTAAAGGAGAATTCTGGGCGATTTCAAAACGTAGATCTGTTGTTTGCATATCGGAAGTGCTGTCAGTAGCGTTAGTAACTCAAACAATCTGTATTGCCAAAACCGTGTTTACCATTTGCTGCCAATAGACAACCATTACGCATTTACGGGGGAAGTTAAAAAGCGTGCTTTGAGCCACTAAACATGTTCAAAATGTCATTACTAGTCCATATCCATTTGCACTGATTCCATATAATAAACACAGCGAGTTTGAACAAATAAGTTTGTGTACATACCTCAGTTTATTTTCCATTTTCCAGTGAAGTCCACACTAGTCGATTGTGGAAGTCATACAATTCAATATTCCAAAACGTATTTTTTCCCCCAAAAAAACTATTTGCGGTGGTTATGTCCAAATAATGTAGCAAGTCGGTCAGGTAACCTGACACCGTTTCCTCAACAGTGTTGTTTAGTTACCTCTGCTCATGTGCGATAACCCTTGAACTATTGGGAGCTGGGAATGCAAGTGTCAGTTTACACCTGATTATAGTATTTTATGGATATAACCACGGCAAATTTTTTTTTTGCAGAAAAAATACGTTTTGGAATATTGAATTGTATGACTTCGACAATCGACTAGTGTAGACTTCAATTTACTTATAATTAGTAAACATTTAATTATACACGAGTATTTGCACTTTAAACATTTTTAATGCGCAGTTTATGCACTGTAAACCTTTTTTTATTCACATAAAGTGTGGGTGAACTTAAACTTTATTACTATGCTGTGGTTACTGTAGGTTTTGCGTGCAGGGGGGGTTTTGGGGGGCCTCCATGTCCATTTTGCTTGGGGCCCCCAAATTCCTTCCAACGGCCCTGTATGCACAGCATCATGCCCTGCAGCCTTTTTGGTGCACTCAATAGGTGTTTTCGTACTATGGTTTCTAATGGCTTGTGATCACTTTGTATAGTGACTTTGCGGTCATACAGTAGGGAGAACAAGTATTTGATGTATTACACTGTCGATTTTGCAGGATTTTCTACTTACAAAGCATGTAGATGTCTGTAATTTTTATCATAGGTACACTTCAACTGTGAGAGACGTAATCTAATACAAAAATACGGAATATCACATTGTATGATTTTAAATAATTAATTTGCTTATATATTGCATGACTTAATATTTGATCACCTACCAACCAGTAAGAATTCCAGCTCTCACAAACCTGTTAGTTTTTCTTCAAGAAGCCATCCTGTTCTCCACTCATTACCTGTATTAACTGCACCTATTTGAACTTGTTACCTGTATAAAGGACACCTGTCCACACACTCAATCAAACAGACTCCAACCTCTCCACAATGGCCAAGACCAGAGAGCTGTGTAAGGACATCAGGGATAAAATTGTAGACCTGCACAAGGCTGGGATGGGCTACAGGACAATAGGCAAGCAGCTTGGTCAGAAGGCAACAACTGTTCGTGCAATTACTAGAAAATGAAAGAAGTTCAAGATGACGGTCAATCTCCCTTGGTCTGGGGGTTCCTGCAAGTTCACACATCATGGGGCATCAATGATCATGAGGAAGGTACGAGAAGGTATGATCATCGTGAGGGATCAGCCTAGAACTACACGGCAGGACCCGGTCAATGACCTGCAAAGAGCTGGGACTACGTCTCAATGAAAACCATTAGTAACACACTACGCCATCATGGATTTAAATCCTGCAGCGCACGCAAGGTCCCCCTGCTCAAGCCCGCGCATGTCCAGGCTCGTCTGAAGTTTGCCAATGACCATCTGGATGATCCAGAGGAGGAATGGGAGAAGTGTTCTCTGATGAAACAAAAGTAGAGCTTTATGGTCTAAACTCCACTCGCCATGTTTGGAGGAAGAAGAAGGATGAGTACAACCCCAAGAACACCATCCCAACCTTGAACAATGGAGGTGGAAACATCATTCTTTGGGGATGCTTTTCTGCAAAGAGGACAGGACGACTGCATCACATTGAGGGGAGGATGAATGGGGCCATGTATCGGATCTTGGCCAACAACCTCCTTCCCTCAATAAGAGCATTGAAGATGGGTCGTGACTGGGTCTTCCAGCATGACAATGACCCGAAACACACAGCCAAGGCAACTAAGGAGTGGCTCCGTAAGAAGCATCTCAAGGTCCTGATGTGGCCTAGCTAGTTTCCAGACCTGAACCCAATAGAAAGTCTTTGGAGGGAGCTGAAAGTCTGTATTGCCCAGCGACAGCCCCGAAACCTTAAGGATCTGGGAAGGTCTGTACGGAGTAGTGGGCCAAAATCCCTGCTGCAGTGTGTGCAAACCTGGTCAAGAACTACAGGAAATGTATGATCTCTGTAATTGCAAACAAAGGTTTCTGTACCAAATATTGAGTTCTGCTTTTCTGATGTATCAAATACTTATGTCATCCAATAAAATGCTAATTCATTATTTAAAAATCATACAAAATGATTTTCTGGATTTTTGTTTTGGATTCCATCTCTCACAGTTGAAGTACCTATGATAAATGATGACCTCTACATGCTTTGTATGTAGGAAACCCTGCAAAATCGGCAGTGTATCTAATATTTGTTCTCCCCACTGTATGTGTATTGGTGGAATTTTTTCAATTTTTGAATTACAGTAGTCTAATCGAGAGGAAATTAGTGCATGAATCACAATTTCAAGGTCTTTACTAGATAGATAGTGTTTTACCTTTGCTATGGATCGTAGTTGAAAAAGCTACTCTTCACAACTGCATTTACATGCTTGCCAAGTAATGAATGAAGAAGAGGTTCAAAATAGACTCCAAGATTTTCTGCATGATTATGTAGGTTGTTACAGTACCTGTAAGTGTGCAGTATCCCACCCGCGGGAGATTCCCCCCTCCAAAAAAAAACCTGGACAACAATCACAGTTTACAAGTCAATTTTTTAGGTAATATATACATGTTATATATCTACAGAAAGCTTAGAAATTCAGGAATGTATCAAATGTCTCCATTTTATAGTAGCTATAACAAAAATAATAATTTCCCCTCAGAATGTGAGCTGTGCCTTTTAAACACGTGCCTCAAATTAAATGGAATGTCAAACTAAAAACAAGGCTAACACCCTCATTTATTGGGTTATATATAAATGTCTTATATGTCCTTAAAGCTGAGAATCTTGGGATTCTAGCAAATATCTCAGTTTTAGTGTAGCTATAAAATTCACAACGTTAGACTACTTAATGTCAGGTACGCATCTTGAAAACAATTACATTTTACTTAGGAAATATAGGTTAGCACATTTCAGGTATGTTAAACTTTTACTACAAAATGTTGTACTTACATTCGTAAATCCTTCTTTTTGGTCATCAAAGGGTCCCAGTTATGACATAAAGCATAGTTTTCCCAGGGAAAATCCTATGGAAAGCAATTTTTGTCAATATTAAATAAATAAATATGGCTATGAACAAGTCCTGAAATAAATAAATGACACAATAAATATATTAATATTTAAATATAAATATATAAACGCAGTCCAATTAAATAAATAAATTGTTTTTTATTTCATTATGTTGTTTTTCAAAGGAAACCTTTTATTTATTTCAGGGGACTTTTATTTCATGATTCCACATTTATTTATTTCAAGGCACTCTTATTTAATAATGACACATTTCATAATATCCATTTGTTATATTCAAATGAATGGGGTGTGGTTATCTCACAGATTCAAACACACAGCACCCATTTATATATTTATATTTGATTAGTTATATAATTATTGTGTCATTTATCTATTTCAGGACTTAATAGCCATATTTATTTAGTTAATATTGACAAAAATGCTTTCCATAAAATCCATCTTGTTACGTGAAAATTACAATTACAATAAAAAAGAACGTTTTTTTTTAAAACTCTGCCTGATCATTTTGGGGATTCCATAGCTCTGTTTGTCTGGCTTGTGACAATTTTTTTGTTTTTTTCTTCTGCAACGACCATAGGCTGGTAGGTCATGTTCCGTTTTCTAGATGTCGCCTACTCTTGAACACTTTGAACATTTTGAACATATTAAACATTTTCTAGCCGAGAGGCAAGGCAGCTTGTAATTTGATTATTACATTTCCACCTAATTTCACTCAATCCCACAGGGAGGAACTTTTTCGTTTTCTTGGCATGCTATTCATAGTATGCTGTCAGTTTGCTCTTGGTGAGTTTAAAAGGTGCTTGTATGGAAAACAGTCCCTGTTTATTTGGGGAAAGTCCCTCAGCAGTGATGCCGGTAACACGTTACTCTAATCTGACCACTTTTTTCAGTAACGAGTTATCTAGTAACGAGTAATCTATTAAAGTTACTTATCCTTATCACTGTGCATTACTATTTTTTGTCATTTTCCTTAGCAAAAATATAAATTTTGGCTTTCTTCTTGCATCTCGGGGAGTAAAGTCGCGTATGTGACTAGTCACAATTTCAGCATGAGGACATTCAGAGCCGGCTCTAGATATATGCAAGAACCGTTCTACTGGCAACACTATATTATGCCAGCAACACAAACTTGGATTTTCCTTTTCAAAATAATAGTGCTGTTAATTCATTGTAATAAATATAGTTAATTAATTGCATAGGTTTGTGTGGTAAGGTGTCCATGTTCATGTGTTGCTAAAATTTGTCTTTTTTGTTGGATAACAATACTCTAGTGACTCTAGTGAATGTTTTTCAAATGTAATCATGTTCACGAGACACTGACAATATATTAAATCAAATTGTGTGTACAACGTATTTGTTACTCTTATTCAAAAAAAGTTATTTAAAACATGTTAATTTATTACATTTTTTATTAAAACATGTATTTTTTCAGTAAATAGTTTTTAAGTTCAACTTAAAGGGCCCTATTTTAACAATCTAAGCGCACGGTGTGAAGCGCATGGCGCAAGTGCACTTTGTGCATGTCCAAATCCACTTTTGCTAGTTTAACGGCGGAAAAAAGGGTCCATGCGTCAGGTGCAGTGGTGGGCCGTCAGGGCCTGCAAAGCCTTCTCTGCAGGCCCAAAGATAATCAGAATCAGAAATGTATTTTTGTACTTCTTTAATATATTTTTTATTTAATATATTTTTCAATAATATATATTTTACAAAGTTAATTTAAAT
This sequence comes from Umbra pygmaea, assembly GCA_016801145.1. Classification (NCBI taxonomy): domain Eukaryota; kingdom Metazoa; phylum Chordata; class Actinopteri; order Esociformes; family Umbridae; genus Umbra; species Umbra pygmaea. The sequence goes on from JACXGM010040156.1 coordinate 10,343, forward strand.
TAGTCTATATGGTGATTTCATTACTACAGTAAGTTCTTTTCAGTTGCCTTGC
>JACXGM010040157.1:0-10394 GCA_016801145.1 Umbra pygmaea
TTATAGCGGAAGTAAACTCCCGGGGAAGATAGAAGGGACGTATGTTTACAGTTAGTAGCTCCAGGTCCGGTGAGCAGTGTGTTGAAATAACTGCGGCATCCGAACCCCAACGAGAGTTAATCATAATGCAAAGCCCTCCGCCTCTTTGTTTACCTGATTCCGAGGTTCTGTCCTGCCGGAAGATGGAGAAACCAGCTGGAGTAATAGCTGTGTCCGGGATGGTGGAATCTAGCCACGTCTCTGTAAAATCTAGCACGCAGCAGTTGGCAATGTCCCGCTGGAAGATAATCCGAGCATGAAGTTCGTCCATTTTATTGTCAAGTGATTTAACATTTGCAAGTAAAATGCTCGGTAACGGTGGATTGCATTATCTCGTCTGTAATCTGCATAGAATACCCGCTCGTTTTCCTCTTTTCTTTCTCCTTCGTTGCCTGCGTGTGAGTAAACAAGTCGACGGAGTAAACAAGTCGACGGCAGTTGCAGCAATCGCTCCGGTAAGTGGAAATAAAGTCTGTATCCAGTGAGTTACGTATATCCAAAAGTGCTAGTCGATCATACTGTATGAGCGACAGTGCAGAACGTGCAGAAATAAAAACAAAAAAACAGTAATAAGCCAAAACCTGCATAGAGTGAGCAGAGCCATTGTCCATGCGACCATCCTCTACGGCGCACAGTACGAAAATGGCACACAGTACGAAATGTATATCTCTGTACTTGGTATGGTGATGTGGGTCGCAGAGGCGTGCCAGCCAAGTTAGCAACTCGTGTGTGTGTATGATATGAGAATGTGAGGTAGGACAGGCGCTCGAAGAGTTGGCCGCACTGCCTTACATCTGCAGGCAGGTGGCCCAGTCCAAAGTGCAACAAGTACAGAGATATACATTTTTTCCCAAACCTAGTGGAGGACTAGGGGCATACCAGTGGAGGGGGGTTTGCAAGTCACTCCCTCAGCAAGGCCTACAGAACCTTGGGCATTACGGGATTGAACAAGAGAAGAGCCATCAACGACAACGTGGAGGCGGCACAGAGAGCATCTAGATGGCTTTGTCTGAAAAGGGGTGACCAGTGGGGTCAGTAGAAAGCCACTTGGACACAGGTCAAAGTTTGATCATCCTTGATTGGGTTGCCTGTTTGAGTGTGTGTCGCAAGACTCGAAACACCCAAGGACTCCAGGATACAACACTGTTGATGTGTCCAGGTATGTGCATCAGAAGATGTATGAAAAACTGGACAGTTTCAAAGTTGTTAACATGTTCAAAATTAGAGTCATCTCTTAGGATGTATAACTTCAGAGAAAGAACAATGTGACGGCAATATTCTATCTGCTTTGTCTCCCTTGAACATACATTTGAGTGTAATCTAGCAACCTCTTCATTCAGGCCTAGATAAACATTTATTACGTTAATGGCATGAAAGGACATGAAACACATTACATCAAGGTTGGAAGTATGTATGGCTTTGAGTGACAGCAGATATACAGGCTGTCATCAGCAGGTGCAGTACAGGCTCTGATGTGCTTCGTCCTGACGTTGAATGCTAGAAACTGGAAGAGGGTCAGTTGACTAGGACAATCAAGCTAAGAGAAACACACACACACACACACACACACACACACACACACACACACACACACACACACACACACACACACACTGAGCACAGCTCCGGAATAGCTCAATGTAATCCTAACGTAGTGTCTCAGCCGGGCGAGAGGCTTGGATAACATACAATGCCATGCTGTGTGTCAGGCTTATTAAGGTCCATACGGGGTTCTAAATGTAATTATCCAGATCAGAGTTCATGATATGCCCCTGTAACGTGAAGATGTTGAGAGGTACCATTGATCTGAGTACAATGGCCTCCTTCATGAGCCTGGAGGCTCAGGGTCTACAGTCCATCCTCTGGTTGAGTGAGGCTGGCCACACAGTGGAAGAAAAAGACACATACGATGCCGTCTGTCCAGGCAGCGGGACGTCTTATTCAAAACACAACACATGCACAAACACCCCGTTTAGGCTTCTTTGTTTAGAGGTAAGAAATAGTATCTTTTACATTCTCTAAAGTTCAGTTAGGCTAAAATCATATGGGAATACAAAATTATACCATAAACATAGTTAAGAAAATTAACAACATGCTTTCTAGATATCCTGCATATTAATAACCTATACAGACAGTATGTATATGGGCCAAAATGGAACTTGAGGAATACCAAATATGATATAGTTCTCTGAAGGAATGGTAACCGGAATTAGACTTAGAAAAAACAAACTCCTTGTGTCCTGAATACAGCACTTAGGGTCGGGCCGTCTTTCACAGTCAACACTGTCCTGGAACACATACAAACCCTGCTGTTAATTTCCATTTTAGTAATCAAAATGCTCTTAGAGTAACATGCCATATAGCAACATGGTTCAAGGGTCAAGGGCACAACAACAATTTGCACACAAAGGATTCGATCCAACAGCCATCAAATCACAAGTCTATCTTACCACTGTGCCACCTGGCGCCCACTTAATGAACCCTGAATATGTCAAACATCTCACAGAGCTGAAACATATTTTAACACTACAGGACAGTGAACCTTTTTAAGGCGGATCATATTTGTCTGAGCTGGATTAAATGGAATAGGTAAACACATTAAAGGAACACTCCAGCCCTATAACACCTCAAAATCGTTTTCCAGGTCATTTTCAAAATATTTTAGTAAAAAAAACTTCAATACATTCTGCACGTCCTAAGCTGTCCTTCGTAAACTGTCCTAAGCTATAAATATTTGAAACTACAGGGGAGGAGATCATAATACTACGTACTCTGTCCGTGAATAGGCAAGCTGTGGTATATGCACTTTTTAAGAGTGGGACAAGGAAATGTTTTTGCTTTCAACCATCTCCTGCCAAGAAGATGATTACATCTGTTTGTTAGATCATTTGAGGTTCGACGCTCAAATGGACAAAAGTGATTTTGAAAAAACAGCCAGGCCAGATGGCGGACCAAATTATCACAGGTAAGGAGCTAATTTACCATCTAATTGACTGGGGTTAGCCGTTATTAGCGCCAATGTACAGTAGCATCTTGTAATTGTGTAAATACTTGGAGGAAAGAATGTAAAATGAATAAAAATGCCTAACAGAATACTCCAAGTACAATCTACACCAGTTCAGACAGGAATATGAGCCCAACCTCCTCAATAAATGTACACACATGTATCCACCTTAATAAATTCAGTATTCATAATAATCATAATATCCAAACCAACTCTCGTGTCCTGCAGTAATAATACTCAATTCAGCATACGTGGGCTGGTGTTCTTCAGAAGTTAAAAAAACATTTAAATACCATATTTTTTGTTCCTGTGAAAGAATAAAAAAATGTCCAAACAGTTACAGTGGCAAGTGTAAAAAAACAACATGACGTAATCTGTCATTCACTCTGATGTATGTCCAGAGGCCTATGCTACGAAGTTCAACATGCCCAGGATTTATTTTAGTTAGCTGGCTTCAATAAGCCTGTCACAACTATAATAATAGTCGCTGTTGTGGTCCATGGTGCTGAAAGAAATGGTTAGACAGACGCAAAGGCTTCAGTGGTAAAAACAGTGTTTTAATCACAATAACAATGTTAAAGCTGCATTGTGTAAGATCTGCTCCCATCTACTGGTGAAAATGTATATGACAAGCAACCGTGTTATTAAACCACCATCTTTCAAAACAATAGCGCTCGTTTTGATTCATTGCAATAGTCATTGTTTATTCACTACACAGCCCGTGAATTATAACCAAATGCAATTGTATTGTGTGTAAAGAAACAATAAGAGCATGTGATAGCAAAAAGAATAATTTAACATGTTTTAAAGTAACAAATATGTTTTACACACAATTTGATTGAATATATTGTCAGTGTCTCATGTGAAAACACAATTACATTAGAAAAACATTCACTAGAGTCTGTTTTATTCAAATAGAATACTAATTTTAGCAAAACATGAACATGGACACTACCTGCAATGAATAAACAATGATTATTGCAATGAACCACGAGCGCTATTATTTTGAAATGAAAAATCCCTGTTTGTGTTTCCAGCCGAATGTTCTTGACTACTTTACAGCTTGAGCCAGCGCTACTATTACATGTCCTCGAGAACAGGCATGATCTTACATCTTCAACAGACTTTGAAATTTCCCGGCAGTCGTGAGTAATCTCCCCCTGGTATTCGTCACGGTGCCACTTGTGTAAAAGCGCGAATGGCCGAGCTTGAATTTCCAGGTATGTCCCTCTTTGGCTAATGTATTTTAAAGATGGAGGCGTTAACAAAAACAAATAAAGACTCACACTCAAGGTATCTTGCTCCAAAAAAACTGTATTGAGAATATCCAACGTTTTGGCAATAAGTTTGCCTTCTTCAGGGTTATGTTAGAGATGCTTGACAACAGGTTTTAATAACATACCATACAATTAGTACAACCAATAGGAAGTGAGAGGTGTGTCATGATGATTGAAGGAATAATTGGTTAATTGCAAAATGTTGAGAAACAGTGTTTCACATTCTATCTATATTATATTACAATTTATTCAAATGCTCTATTACATCAACACAAAACGTCTTCCTAATACAAATACTTTAATTCATTTAAATTGTATATATTATGTATATTATATCTGTTATATGTAAAAACCAATTACAAATTGCCTTTTGTCAAGCATACCAATACGAAGTCATCATAAAATGGGAACATCATAGATAAAAAATCAATCACATCAAAGATGGAGGCGTAACATGGCTTCCGCAAATCGAGCGGCATGATTGTATGTATTGTGAATGGAAGATTCTACACTTACGAAAATACTTTGATTATAAGATGGAAGTCATTACACATGAATGAGCACATATTTGTGAAAGAACAAAGGGTTTTTTGCTAAGAATCAACTCAAAGAAATACACAGTGTAGCTTTAAAAACAAAACTGCCTTGAGGGGCAAAACAGTGGTAATAGTATTTATTTTAAACATGCATGCACAGACTGACAGTAAAACAATGACCGACAGCTACACAACACATGGGACTGAAGTTAAATACACAGTTGATTAATGAGTGGTTGCAGCTGTAACCAGGGAACAGATGGCTCAATGGTTAGGGAGGCACACTTGTAGTCAGAAGGTTGCCAGTACGATTCCTGACTGTTCCAAATGTCGTTGTGTCCTTGGGCCCTTTACTCTAATTGCTCCAAGGTTGCTGCTGTAAATAAGAACGTGTTCTTAGTCAACTTACCTGGTTCAACACCTGGGTGTTTGGATCAGCAGTTTCATCTATTAAATAACTGAGGGACACAGTAATATTTCAGTAGTGGAAATAGGTTTATTGGATTAACAGAAAACTTGCAATATGCATTAAAATGAAATTTGACAGGTGCATACATTTGGGCTCCCTTGTCATTTTGTTGATTTGAATACCTGTAACTACCTAGCGCTGATTAAACACAATTGGTTTGGTGAGCTCATTAAGCCTTGAACTTCATAGACAGCTGCATCCAATCACGAGAAAAAGGTATTTAAGGTGGCAAATTGTAAGTTGTTTTTCTCTTTGACGCTCCTCTGAAGAGTTGCAAAATGGGGGCCTCAAAACAACTCTCAAATGACCTGAAAACAAAGAATGTTCAACATTATGGTTTAGGGGAAGGCTACAAAAGGCTATTGCAGAGATTTAAGCTGTCAGTGTCCACTGTGAGGAACATAGTGAGGAAATGGAAGACCACAGGCACAGTTGTTGTTAAAGCCAGAAGTGGCAGGCCAAGTAAAATATCGAAGAGGCAAAGGCGATGGATGGTGAGAACGTTCAAAAACAACCCACAGACCACCTCCAAAGACCTACAACATCATCTTGCTGCAGATGGTGTCACTGTACATCGTTCAACAATTCAGCGCACTTTGCACAAGCAGAAGCTGTACGGGAGAGTGATGTGGAAGAAACCTTTTCTGCACACATGCCACAAACAGAGTTGCTTGAGGTATACAAATGCGCATTTGGACAAGCCAGCTTCCTTTTGAAAGAAGGTGCTGTGGACTGATCAAACAAAGATAGAGTTATTTTTGTCATAACAAGGGGCGTTATACAGGGCGGAAAAGGAACACAGCATTCCAAGACAAACACTTGCTACCCACAGTAAAGTTCCATCATGCTGTGGGGCTGTGTGGCTAGTACTGGTACTGGGAATATTGTTAAAGTCGAGGGTCACATGGATTCCACTCAATTTCAGCAGAATCTTGAGAATAATGTAGAGGAATCAGTCATAAAGTTGAAGTTTTGCCGGGGCTGTATATATTTCAACAAGACAACGACCCAATAATTTATTTGGGTGGGTGTAAATAGCCAATTAGCTGCCATTCTCAAATAGACACTCGGAAGGAGAAATTATACATATGCCAGGGAATGTGACAAAATCTAACAACCACAATCTGCATAAGCGGTGTCACAATGGTGGTTATCAAATTGATAATCAACCCAGATTTTGCCAATCGAGCGACGAGCGCATTCACATAAATGGTGCGGTGTATGCACTGTGTACCATAATTTATGACCAATCGCAGACATTGATAAGTCTACCAGAACTGCATAATTCACTCAAGAGTAGCAAAAGATCATTTTAGAGAAATAAGAAGAATATAAAAAATATAATCCAGGCGTAAAGCAGGAAGGAAAGCTGGCAAAAAGCATGATTTCAATGTGTTGCATTGGCAACAAACGGCTCAAGAAGCTGACAAAGAGGTAGTCACTCCACTGAGAATATAGAATTCTAGTATCATAAAGATACTCATCAGAGAAAGTCAAATGGGTTTTGTCAGTCTTTAAATATTCATGCTTTTCTTAGGGACCCTCTCACTCTCCACGCATGAGCTCAGTAATTTTCAAAGAATGGTGACGCCATTTTCAATCAAGAATTGATTGGTCAATTGGCGGTGCATTTATTCAGGTTGATCTGTTATCTCGACTATTTGCAGCATATGTTACCATGGCAATGTAACTCGGTAACAGGTAAACCACCATCGTGACACTGAAAAGTCAGGGTTCAACTGGAAGTTAGCTCGCTAATCCCAAATCGTGCTTTGTAGGATAGGCCTCTGATCTCCGCTGGATTTTTAAAAGTTTCCTAGAAACCATTGATGAGGAGACTGTGACAAGCTTGAGTTTTAGACCAATGCTTCTGGAAAAACAAATATGGTACAGCCCACAACAACCAGGAGCAAATTGAGCACTAACAAAAACATGGTGCGAAAGACCAGGGCAAAGTAAGTAGGGTTTGAATAATGCCTGCTTGGTCCTGCCCGAGGTTCTCCAGACCCCCGTCTCAGTCCCCAGATGTCATGCTGCAATATGTTATGTGTTCCGGGGGACTAGGGTCATCCTGTCCTTTCTTAGTCCCCATATTAATTTCATACATTTGTGACAGAGAACAAGATAAAGTTATCTGGACATACGAGACATAAGGCATGCCCTTTCTAACGTTTCTGAAGTCATGTTGGTTCTAAGAGGACCCAAACCCTTGGATCATGCTTCAGGACCACGTGGCCTGATGACTCCTTCCTGTCTCTGTCCTGTTCCTACCTCGCTGTGCTGGTGCCCACGTCACTGCTGTTGGTTAACACATTTTCTGCTTGGTGACTCCAGCTGTACCCCTCCAGAGTGTGTCTCATTGTCCCTGCCCAAGACCACCGAAAATGTGTGATTGCTACACAATGACTGGGGTCACAGCCCACCAATACGCATCTCCATTTATGGACACTAATTGAACACTGATAAACATTGTGTTCCCTCCCACCTTCTAGGGAGTTTTTCCCAGCCACTGTGCATCACTTGTTGTTGCTTGCTCTTTGGGGGTTTTAGAAAAAGCACTTTGTGACAACTGCTGTTTTAAAAAGGGCTTTATAAATTACTGTATATTTGAATGAATGATTTATTATGCAAATACATCAAAAGAGGTTTAACATGGTTTAAGTTGTTTTGCTACCAAGGAAATGTATAGTATATTTTCTCTTATATACCGCTAATGCTATAAATCAAGTAGGGAAGATGTAACTTTCCTTCAAAGGTTCATAGCACAATTAGCCATCCCATCTGTTTAAATTGTTTTAAATGACACAGGCACAGATGCAGTTAAAACCTGTTTGCTGGTCTAATCTATACATGGGTCAAGAGGCTAATGTTTTAGTTCTACTAGCAGAAGCCCGTGCTTTGGACCTGCCGATACTCCACGACCCATTGATCTCATTGGGAACAGTAAATGCATGCCCAGGGACATGCTACGTGAGGAGGCTGGCTGTCTGACTATATGGTAATGGCGCCTGCTGTCCTACCTATCATGATGTAGATGCTCAAGTGGCTGCTTGAGATGACTGTTGTTCTGTCAACCTACGATTGATCTGAGAGATGAAATAATACTCCCATGTTTCAGGTATAAACAATAAAATATTAGATGAGTTTTAATTCTAGGTTAGTTGGTTGTAAAGATATTTATTCTTGACTTCAGAAAGAAACATTACTACATTATGTAATTACTACATTATGTAGACTTGCTCTAAGTTGCTCCAGGGGGATGTCCCTATATTCACTGTAAGTCGCTCCGGGTAAGAGTGTCTGCTAAATGACTAAAATGTAGAATGTAAATTACTGGAGGGTTTAAAATGGAACTGGCAATAGATGAAAGTCACCGACTTTAATTAATTTGGATTGACTACTGGCATCAGAAATCATTCAGTAAAATAAGCTAATGTAGCATCTAGCTCAGCTTTATCCTGTATGTGTTAACTTAGATGTGTACTGTGTAGAATTTCTGAGTAAAAACAGAACTACTTTCTCTTTCAGTGACCAGCTTCCAAAAGCTGTAGAAAATTATTTAATGACATATTAATAATTCAAAAAGCAGTTTAGAACAGACAATGATTCTGTACAATATACAGATCAGATTTTGCCAACTGAACTGGAAATGCAATGAGGACATGACAAGTTGTGAATCCACAGTGTTTGTCAATGACCACAAACCGGTCCATCTAATATTATTTATGAATATTAGACTGTGTTTTGGGTGTAACAAAAAATACAGTTTTTACAGCATTTGTAAGATGGTCACTTGAAAAAGAAAATTGTTCTGTTGTTACAGATCAAATTCTAGTACCTTTAAAGTCATTCCTTTAACCTATTCCTTGAATATTATAGTCAAAATTAAGTAATTTGTGTGAAGATACAAAATTACCTAATGTGTAAAACTATTCACTGAACCTGAGGAAGGATGCTACTAATCAGGTTGCATCATTTACTCTGTGTGCTGATCCTATTAGGACAAAAAGAATTTGCTATTCTGAGCCTACAGTATAACCAGTCTGAGAGCTGCTGATCATATTGCTTTTGGTTTGATTTCACATCCTCTTAAGTAAAGCATGAATTTCCATGATTTCATAATCCAATCATCCCAGGCTTATGGAGTCTCGCACTTATTTGCTAATGCTATCTCAGCTAGGACTCCTTTAGAGGCAGCAATAACAAATCTGTTGCTTCGGTAAAGGAAGTGAATAAAAAGGACAGAAGAAAAACATGTTGCATAAGTGTACCACTGTTCAGATCAGAAAACAACAACCAACTGGTGGCTCTGCATGGCCACACTCCTGAGTCTTAGATGATCATTTAATTTAATACCAGCCTGCAGCACACACCATTACCCTCAGCCCTCTGGTTGGGCTCGCAATAGACAAGAACAGCCAATTAAGCAAGACTCTGTTCATATTGTTTCTTATTTTCTTGCTTCTTAAGTCAATTGGTGTGGGTTGTAAGGCAGGTTGGAGTCATGATTCTCTATCTACATGTCACAGAATGCAGGCTTAGTACATAAATTGTTCTCTTGGTAAAGCCCCTATGTGCCAGTAAACTATTGTTCACAATGTGTTGCAATGTGTGGTACTTGTACATTAAACTTTTTTCTAAATTGTTTTACTGTTATACTCGCACTAAGCCTAAATCTGTTGATGTCATCAGACCCCAGTAGCTACAATGATGAAGAAAACCCACTATCTGTGCATGTGTCTTAAAATGCTGGAGCTACTTCATATCCCAGGTGTCATGAAGTGTCTCTCTTAGCCTCTTCACTACTCTTTAACTAAATGGTACCAGTGACAGAATTAAGACACCCACATTAGATAAGTGTTCTCAGTGTGCTCGCAAAACAGTAATTTATTCTCATCTATTCATTTAAAACAGTTTGAACGTGATCTTGGTCCTGAAGGGAAGGACAAAAGGAAGAGGGGTATAAATCTAAACCAAAAGACAAACTGAGGTGCTGAGGAGGCGGTGGTGCAGGTGGTAGAAAGGAAGGTATTGGTGCAGGTGGTGGAATGGAAGGTATTGGTGCAGGT
>JACXGM010040158.1:0-10394 GCA_016801145.1 Umbra pygmaea
TCTCCACAATCTACCTCAGGGTCCGGTCACCTCTTGTCGTTGTGTAGCGTTTTTTGCCACACTTTTTTCTTCCCACAGACTTCCCACTGAGGTGCCTTGATACAGCACTCTGGGAACAGCCTATTTGTTCAGAAATTTCTTTCTGTGTCTTACCCTCTTGCTTGAGGGTGTTAATGATGGCCTTCTGGACAGCAGTCAGGTCGGCAGTCTTACCCATGATTGCGGTTTTGAGTAATGAAACAGGCTGGGAGTTTTTAAAAGCCTCAGGAATCTTTTGCAGGTGTTTAGAGTTAATTAGTTGATTCAGATGATTAGGTTAATAGCTCGTTTAAGGACCCTTTTCATGATATGCTAATTCTTTGAGATAGGAATTTTGGGTTTTCATGAGCTGCATGCCAAAATCATCAGTATTAAAACAATAAATGACCTGAAATATGTCAGTTGGTGTGCAATGAATCTAAAATATATGAAAGTTTAATTTTTATCATTACATTATGGAAAACAATGAACTTTATTACAATATGCTAATTTCTTGAGAACGACCTGTATATATACACAGTAGAAAACCTTAATTTAAATAAAGCCTTTTTGTTTTAAAATGGTTTTAGGAAAACCAGCTGTTCCCAATCAAAAAAACATATTGTTTAAAGTGTTAGTTAGGGTTTAGCTCCTATTTGAATTTCACAATGTCCCTAGTGTCTGTGTCCTTGTTCTATCAGTCACTTCAGGGTGGTTTCTCCCCAATGTGTTTTGTTTTGGTTTTGTTTCCCACTCTTTGTGTCACATGATCCCGTCACCTGTTTTTGTCAGCCTATCGGTTCTGTTGGTTAGTCCACACATGCACACCCTCCCCTCGACAGTATAGTATTTAGTTCTGTCTGTTTGGTTGTTAAGTGTGGTTCATTGTTTTCTGTCCAGGTGCATGGTTGTTCTTGTTCCTTGTAGTAGTGTCATTAGGTTGTTCTTCTGTTTAGGGTAGTGTTGGTTCTATGTCATTCTTGGTCTTATAAGTCTGTTCATGTGTTTAATGTAGTGTTGTGCTCGTTTGTTCATGTCATGTGTTTTATTATCTTTACATAGGTTAGTCTTAAGTCCTCATTTTATTCTATGTTTCAGTTTTCTGTCCAGTTCATGCTTGCTCCAATAAAAATATGTTTGCCAGAGACACGCCTGCCTCCGCTCAATGATGAACCGTGACATTGAATTCCAATGGTCTCTATAATAATAAAAAAATGGTTTCTATAATTAAACAATGGACAGTACTTTAAATTACTATTTTGTATCTAAAATAGCTACAAGTATATTTAAACGTCAAAAACTAAGTCTGTTGTGCATATAGCAAATCTTTCATCGTAAGAATAATGTGTTGTGGAAAATAGTCAGGCTAACCTACTGCAATAGTTTCTCAATTCAAGTAATTTGTTATTACTTTTAAAACGAGACAACTCATTATATCAATATGATTTCCCCTATTCTGTTTTTAAAACAAAAGTAGGCATTAGTCTTTTGTCATCTGTTGTTATTTTCTTTAAATCCGTCTATCATTTGTTTGTGCCATGCTGATTTAAAAAAGAAAAAGGTATCGCGTTTAAACGTGAATGCATTTGCGGATTGGGAGGTAGTGAAATTGGAAGCATACATTATAACAGATAAAAATAATCGCATTATACCAACACCTATCAATAGGCAGGGGGCAAACAATAGTTCTTTCATCTGATCCAATCTGTAGTTGGGCACTGTCAGATTGAGGGTACCTGCCTAGCCCAATAGCGTGAGTGCGCGTGGGGGAATCAAGGGGGTCACTGCATCACTGTCTTTACTGGGTGTTTTTAATTCACATGCGATTGTATTAGCTACCAAATGATGCACATCAGAGGGAATTTAGAAGTGGGTAAGAAACAATGCAGACTGAAAAGATTAGCTGCAGGTACTTTTTATATTATTCTACGGCCGTTTTCTGCATACCGGTAATCTATAAATTATTTGTATTCAACATGTTGAATCGCTACAAGATGCCAGATGCTAGTCGACAACTCTGAGCCAATAAGAAAGTGGGGGGAAAAAGGTACAGGAGGAGAACAAACGTCTTGAAGCGAAGTAAAGAGAAATGTGTTTTTCCGGTAGCAACCAATGTTACGTGATAAAGCTGTCTATCAAACGAGTTATTTGACAGCGGATTGGACTTCATCTGGACTTTACAGGTTAGTTTTAATTCACAAATTTAACTTGCAGCTTTGTTTTTGCGTAGTTATTAGCTACATAACGTTATCTACATTAGCTAGTTAAATATATTTTGGGGAGGGAAGGCTGAATAATAATAAAGAAAAGAGAAATTACACGATTATTGTTAGTACTACTCTAAAATTTGAACATGATAATTGGCCAGCTAGTCTGTAAATTGCATCAATAAACGTTATGAGACGTATAAGGAGACGTTACGCAACCTTTATTACTACTAATTTGAACATAATGATTGGCTACCTAGTATGTAATTAGCATTAAAAAAAACTGGTGTGTGGCTGTCAAACAATGGAAACGATAAGGAATAGTCAAAATGACAGTGTGATAATTGTTTATCTTCTCTACCTCAAATGATACTTTTGAGTTGTGATCTATATTTAGGGAAGTTACTACATACACTATGAGATGTCCATTTATAGCTGGCTTTGTTTACAATGTTCTGTCTGCTGTGGAGTACCTAGTTACTATTCATTTTCTTTCCTTCTAAAATCACTTTTCCAACTCCATGCTGTAACTGATAATTTAGTGGGGAGCTTCCAGCCAGGTGGAAGACACTGAGGACCCAGTACACAATTGAAAAAAGGGCAGCATCGTCAGAAAAGATCGTGATTCTTCAGAGACTGGATTTTCTGGCTCCCCATATTAGACGCTGAGCCTCTGTCTCCAATACTGACTCCCAGGAACTTAAACATCAGATTTATCTACCATTTCCATTGATGAAGTATTAACTTCAGTTAACATTGCACTTCTCCTACAGTCTTTAAGATACAGTTTACTTAACAACAACCAGTGCACTTGTTATTGAATCCTTTTTTTCTTTTGTTTACTTTACTGTTGATGTCGACAGCTTCACCCAGCCAAGTAAAAAAAATGAATATTTAAGTTATACTCCAGTATTATACTTCTAGTACACTTATGTTTAACTATAAGTATAATTTCAATATGTTTAAGTATAATTGAAGTATACATGCCAAAATAATATATTAGAAGTATATTTAGTATAAATAAAATACATTTCGAATACAATTAAGTATACTTTTTTGCATGGGCAGGTACATTGAGCACAGCAATGACTACATTCAGGTTTGAGGCAGAAGCCAGCATTCTTCAAATCAACCCAGTTTTCTAGCAGAGGCACTGCCCTTATTCTTTGTCTTAAATTATTTGCCAGAGATTGCAACCTGGACTAAAGAAATCATGGATGAATTTTGAAGCAACAAAAAGAAGATCTGGGGCCTCATAAAACTTTGCGGTGAATTTGTGTCAGAAGTGGAGTACGGATGAAATATAGGACGTGCGTATGCAAAGAAATATTCAGATTTATAAAACCGTGTGCACGCACCTCCTACGCAGTTTTCCCTTTATAAATCACAATCAAATCTAAAATGTGGCTCAGCTTTTGCGGCTACATGTCACACCCATATTTGGCCATAAATGGTCAGTGAAATGCCCCAAAATTAATATTCATTGATTGAGTAATCATGGCAAACACAGAGGAAATCTAAAAAAAGCAACTTCAATCAATGTGAAAAGAGGTGGAAAAGAGGAGGAAAATGTTGTTTGAAGTGTGCCTATTACCAATGCCAAAAAGGCGTTGGAGTGGCAAAAGGTTGCAGACGCTGTAAGAAAGTCAGACCGTGGCCGAAAATAAAGTGGTCAATCATATCTTCTGGGACTGCCAAGTCATTCATCAGTATTGGTCTCTAATCCATGAACATATACAGAAAATTTTCTCAATTGTTTTTCCTTTGAATTTTGAAACCACACATTTGAGTAACATACCAGTGGATACACTAAGATTTGAGCATAAGAAACTCTTATACATCTTAGTGGCTGCGAGTAAGAAGGCCCTCACGAGGAGATGGTTGAAACCTGAACCACCAACAACTGAGGACTGGATAGGCATTGTGCGAGAGATGTACATAATGGAAAAACTGTCTTTCTCCCTCAGAGTGCAGAGGGACACCTTCTACAGTATATGGTCCAAGTGGACAGCATAGGTTAAGCCTGTTAGGTCTGATTTTATGTAAGTACTGCTGCTTTATATGTGGATGCACTGATTTGAATGTCCATGTAAACAAGATGGATGGCTTCCCCGGCACCCGCATTAAGTTCTTGTAATGTTTTTTTCATTTTCTATTTTAACCAAATGGTAAAAAAAATTGTTAAAGCAAAAGCAATGTATAAAGTCAAACTACTATATAGTGTAATGTGCTCTCTCAATAAAAGTGTTAATTACAAAAAAAGTGGTCAGATATCAGTCGATGTCAAAGCGTCTAGCGCTTCATTGCGAAAGTGTGTCTGCCAAGGGTGGGGGAAAATTGGTAACATTACAGCAACATGTCTGCATCACAAATTATTTTGACATTGTCGGAATGAAAATGCTTTCGACTAACACGCCTGGCATAACCCGGTTAACGGTTGGCTGAGATAACAAACTAAATGGATTTAATGAACACTATGTTTCTGTATCTGACTGCGACATTTATACTGTGAAAACAGTATTCCCCAATGGACAATAGACTATCTATCTATCTATGTATCTATCATCATCTATAGACAGAGACATCGACAAGAATATCAGTTTTACACATGATTTTGTTCGGTTTACCGTATTAAATATGAGGATGAAATACATAACATGCCAATTTAATTACATAATATACTGTTTATTGTGAGAGAAATCTCAAAACAACTTGCAGAAACTGATTTCACAGCAATGAATTGTGTACTTGAATTGTCTGCCAGATTTCTTTTCCAGATGCCGAGGAAGCAATTCACTGGATTTAAATCTTTTTTAAGGCAGTAGCCATTCATTACTAATAATCAAATAATAAATATTTTGGAGTTCAAATATATTATTGGTATTTATTTTTGTCATCCCACAACATATCCATTATAGTTTGGAATATAAAGTTGTATCCTTTAACTGTATGAATGTATGTATATTTGTATTGATTCTAATTACTTTTTTATGTTGATAAAAGGATCCATAGGATGGAAGTTTATATGTAGATGTTTATTTATTTATTTTGTATACATTATTTACCATGTATATCAATCAGTATGTGGTCTTTTCACCTTATAATTGACTGCATTTGGCCAGATTATCATTGAAAATGACAACAGTTTCTTAAACCTGTATTATTTTTGAAAAGTACAAAACAATCCAAAAATGATGCTTTAGGACTACTAAATGTTAGGAACTAGCATATTGGATCCAGGGGTTGAAAACATCAACTTAAAAAATATAAAATGCAGACAATAGTAGAATAGAAAAAATTTATAATAGTGTCCCTGTATTATTCCTGTGCTCAGTAAAAACATATATACATATAAAACTAATTTAAAAAATATGTAAATTCGGGCCGACTGCACAAATGAATTGAATATTACATAGTGCAGCTTTAATAAAATAAACTGAACAAGTGTTTAGTAAAGTCAGATTTAAGGACATTTTTTCTATGGGCATTAATATAAAATGTCTAAGTGTGTAGTATAACCAATGTAAAAAACATTTATCTACCAAAGGATAACCTTTTTGTTCCTTCAAAAACATTCTGTCTTTCATTAAGTGATTACAGTTAATCTCACACCAAAATGTTATTTTGTAATATTCTGATATTTCTTCACACTGATATCCATACATTTTCAAGTCCATGACAGTAATGTGCCAAAATGGCAATACACACACCTAAAGGATTATTTGGAACACCCGTTCAATTTCTTCTTAATGCAATTATCTACTCAACCAATCACATGGCAGTTGCTTTAATGCATTTAGGGGTGTGGTCCTGGTCAAGACAATCTCCTGAACTCCAAACTGAACGTCAGAATGGGAAAGAAAAAGGGCCTCATTTATAAAGGTGGCGTACACACAAAAGAAGACATACGCAGCTCTCTACACCAGCATTGGGATTTATAAAAAGCAAACTTGACGGGAAAATGTGCGGACCTTCACGGCAACTCTGACACAGGCGTACGCACAAAAAACGGTGAAATTAGAAATGGTGACACCGTCGGCAGATGGATAGCACGTAGGATACTGTAGATTCGTCTGAAACTGCAGAGCATTGTGTAACCAAAATCGAAATACTGCATCTCATTAATAATATGAAGATGTCACAAAGCCATGCTTACAATTAACAGCCTGCAGAGAAATACAAACAATTTAAAACCAGATTGTAACGTAAATGCAAATGAAGCACATATTGCACAAATTTGCAAAAAGAACACTCAAATATATTATGTAATACTGGCATGTTATGTAATTCATCCTCATAAATAATACGGTAAACAGAACAAAATCATGTTAAACTAATATTCTTGTCGATGTCTCGCGGTGCAGATAGATAAATAGATGATATATAGATAAATAGAAAATAGATAGATAGTCTTTATTGTCCATTGTGGAATATTGTTTTCATAGTATACATGTCATAATCAGATGCAGAAACATAGTGTTCATTTATATGCATTTAGTTTGATTTATTTTTAAATGTGTTCCATCGAGAACCATGTCCATTTTGAAAGGTGCAAGAAATTCCATTTGTGAAGAACTATTTTCCATTTACGATTAGATTAATACCAACATCTGTATTATTGATTATCAGATACCATCAAATGGATGGTTATAAAAGGCCATGCCATCACAATGCGTAATGACGTACAATAGCTGATCTTGCACTGTTAGAAGATAATACTAATAATAATATTAGCCTAATGCATTTTATTTATTGGCGCCTTTCATAACACTAATAACAGGAGTTCTGGTGACTGGCACTTTCCAGATGGAATTGACTGACAGGCCAGGGATATCTCAGCCAACCCTTTGCCGGGTTATGCCAGGCGTGTTAGTTGGTATAATAGGCTTGTCGCATAAGTACATTAAGTTTCCGTACACAGCGAGCGAACAGGCAAACAAAAAATCACATTTTGCAGCTATGTCCGGTTTCCCAAATGTAATTGGCGCTATTGCAGTAATGGCAACGAATGAGAATGAACATGCTTTCATTAATCAAAAGCATTTTCATTCCGCCAATGTCAAAATAATTTGTGATGCAGACCTGTTGCTGTAATGTAACCAATTTTCCCCCACCCGTGGCAGACACTTTCGCGATGAAGCGCTAGACGCTTTGACATCGACTGAAGGGAAAACGGCGTAGGACGTGCGTGCGCACAATATGTGAATATTTCTTTGCATACGCAGGCCCTATATTTCGTCCGTACGCCACTTCTGACGCAAATCCACAGCAAAGTTTTATAAATGAGGCCCAGATCTCAACCTAATAGAGCATCTTTGGGATGTGGTGGAGCGGGAGCTTCGTGCCCTGGATGTGCATCCCACAAATCTCCATCAACTGCAAGATGCAATCCTATCAATATGGGCCAATATTTCTAAAGAATGCTTTCAGCACCTTGTTGAATCAATGCCACGTAGAATTAAAGCAGTTCTGAAAGCGAAAGGGGGTCAAACACAGTAATAGTATGGTGTTCCTAAAAATCCTTTAGGTGAGTGTATTGATTAATATATAAACGTTTTATATTATATCTTTTTATGCATTGTTTTTATGTGAAATCCACAAGGTACTGTATTAGTAAACTTAGACTGCAAGGATAAAATGCTTTATTGATCATATTAGGAAACAACATTTTCATTTAAATTAATGTATCTACAGAATAGTGGCAGTTTTTTTTCATCTAAAATCTGTTTATATGTGCATGAATGCATTTCTGGAAAAAAAATATTTCCACCCAAAATTAATAGTTTAAGTTAAGTTTCCTGAATAGTAAGCATCTCCATCAAACACCTAGATGTAGGTGGTGGGTCACATTTTGTTTATTATGGCTGACAATATGACCAGCAGAACAGAGAGACAAGATGGGAAAGATTGAAGAGAAAATGGCTCTGAGAATGTTTTGAGGTAAGATATACAAAATCTCTCTTGTCCTCACTCCTTTTGTCTCTTTCTCTCTCTCTCTCGCCATTCCTCTCTTCCCACCATACACACACAATACCTCCAAGGAGCCATCTGAGAGAATAAAAAAAGAATTCGAATGGAATACAATATGTAATCGGTGCCACCAGATTAGGGCCAAATAATTCCGGATCTGTTTTTGTCCTCTACTCCCTCACATTCTGTAAGGTGCACAAAGTTGTCTATCAAACTGGCAAACCCATTTTAAGTCATCAATAGGATAGAGGAGAGGCTGTTCACTGCCTCAATGCATGAGAGATTAAAGTAGGTCAGTTGAGAAAAGGTAATTTTGTAGGGTGATGTATTGACAGCAAGACTCGATCAGACCCAACAATGGATTCCAGGTCTGCTGTCTGAGACTGACGATCTCGCCAGAGTGACAGATTAAAAAAACATCTCCTAGGACAGAAAAACAACCTGTTATACAGGGCTTTCTGCTAACCTACCACAACTTTGGCAATAACTCAGTTTACCAGTATTCTGACACTAGGACATTTGTGATTTGTTAATAATACTAATAGTAATATTGAAATCCTTAAACCTGCACAACTTAAGTTTAGCAATATTTAACTAATTAGTAATGTATATTATGTCACATTGTTCTAATACAAAAACACAGCCTTAACATCAATACAAAGAAATGCATATGTTGAAACAGTGGCTAGGAAAAACATAAAAAGGCAAATTTCAATTAAAGCTTCAGTCCAGAACTTTCGTAATGCCCAAAAAATGTTAGGCCACTGATTTTAGACTAGATGTGTAGTATATTTAATTATGCACAACCTATGTAGAATCATTGTCTTACTGTAGTTAGCTTGAAACATGACTGTGTTCCTCACTGCTAATGCAGACGTTCCCTTACCGAGCGACAGGCAGGGAATCACCAACAAATGTGTGACGTATGGTTTGCTGAAGTGGGGGAAGTCCTGTTGACAGAGTTGTCAATGGAAACCAGAGCTATACGGCAATGTTTATTAAGTTTGCAGGCAGAAATTCTACACCTAGTAGAACAATAGAGAACCCATCTTTAAATGAAATAGAAATACAAAAGCCTTTTCTTCTTAAGGTATTCTGTACAACAATAAATATTGAAGGCATACATATTAGATGGAGTGTGTGGGTGGGGGGAGGCTAGGGATGTATCCCCTAATGTTGCCAAAATGACCAGAACTGGTCCTGAATTAATTCAAATGTAAATCTAGAAGATCCCTAAACACTGCATCACAATACTACTGAGGAAGAAGCAGGGTTGACGTTGATCTTCTGACATGCTAAATGTGCATTCATACAGCAAGAAAATTCAATCAAATCCATTGGTAGAACATCATGATCAAACAGAACACATTATAGGAAAACAGACCATGTGAGTCCTATCATAGGGTAATTTAATATATTGTGCTGTATTAACAGGTGCAGAAAAGTATTACAGTATTACTGTCTGTTTTAGTGATTTAGAATATAATGATCAAGTCAGCATTTTTGATCAAAGACCTCTTTTCTGATCAGATAAGCTTCTTGCTCTCTCCTTATTGGAATTCCCCTGAACTGGAAAATTGATATTCCCACATCCATTGAGGAAGTGAAATGAGATCCAAGAAATGCCTTTTTGAAGAAGTTTCTGATTAAACAGAAATGATAATGGAACCATTGAGATTTACCAATCCAAAGAAAATTGTGAATTAAAAAGATTGATGCAAGTAGCTGTACTGCACAGTCATGCTGTATACAGTAATTGCTATGTGAAACGATGTGTTGAAGCATAGCAGTTTCAGAAACATGATCATTGAAATTAGAAAGTACAAAATAGCAAGTAAAAGCATTTAATAGCAATATCAATAAGAATAGTAGTACTAATAATAATGTTATATTTCCATAGTGCCTTTCAAAACTAGTGTTTCAACCATTGAAATGGAATGAGTAGGAACCTCATTGAACTGTTTTGCTTGGTCATTCCATTAGTACACAACGAAATGGCGACTGTTGTTAGTTGTCACCATAGACTGTATAATACAACTGGACGTAACACGTGTGACGTCACCCATTGGTTTGTGAAGATCAGGGTCCGTATTTATCAAGCTTCTCAAAGTGCCATTTTAGTCTTAAGTGCTGAGAATTTACAACATTTACTCCTACTCTCAAACTTAAGTGTAAAAGCCATCAAATTTCTCAAAGCTA
>JACXGM010040159.1:0-10394 GCA_016801145.1 Umbra pygmaea
TGTGTGTGTGTGTGTGTGTGTGTGTGTGTGTGTGTGTGTCTGTGTTTTGTACGCGTCCTTATCTCTGTGTGATTGTTGGCTATAACAAGAGACGGAGAGAGGGGCGCGCGGAGAGAGAGAGGGAGAGAGAGAGAGAGAGAGAGAGAGAGAGAGAGAGAGAGAGAGAGAGAGAGCAACTAAAGATAGAGATAGACAGACAGGGTCTTACAGGTAATGAAAATGCCATTGCAATCCTTTAAAATTATAGATGAATGGCATTAATCTTAGTAAAAGCATGCGCAAACTTTTAAGCTTTAGCATCTAAAAATTGCCAGGATGGTACGTGTTGGAGCGAATATAGAAATTAGTGTTGGAGCGAATAGGCAAAGGAGCGTTGACACACTGTTTCATTTTTTCTGATGAGTAAGCACTTCAGGGGAATGCGTCAAACTCTGAAACGCCAGAATTGTGTACACAGGACGTTTTACCAAATCTACACTAACTTGTCTGTTATGTGACAACAAACGAGGGGAGGGTACATACCTTTATGAGAGAAAAACAAACGTGTGAAGAAATCGTCATGATGACTGCAGCAATTAATATTCAAATGTGTGATTTATGAATACATATTGCAGTTTATGTGCATCACGTACACATTTATAACACTACATTACTTAAATGTAAATGGTTTGATGTAAAATTAATCAAGTTCTCTTTGGCTTTACACTGACATCTAGAGGTGAGATATAAAGGCGGGCATGGTGGAACAGAGAAAACAACTGAGGCGTAAGCGCAGGGTTTTGTAAACTATGAACAAAATATACCATAGCTTTTATAATTATATAAACAATATTAAACATGTTGGTGTAATACCATGGCTTTATTAGGACGTATTTTATGGTTACTTTTGAGGTCATTTAATGAATAAGCTAGTTTATGTGAACAAATTTCTGCCAATTTTAAAGGGTTTATCTAATGTTCTACAGATTGTTATGATTTTATAGAATAGGCCAATGTAGGCCTTAATGTAGGCCTAGTTATAGTTTGTGAAGTTGTTTTTAATTATTATTTTATACAATAGCTAAATATGATACTAGATCGGATTACGAAATCACATGTATTTCTAAGAGTAGTTGGACTCTTGAGAATCTCGGTAAAGGAAGTGCAGTTTTTAAAAACCACAGAAGTTCGCCTTTAGGTTCGGTTCAGACGTTCAGACATGAATGAGGTCAGCCACACCAACGCTCATTGCACATTCGGTTATTATTTCATGGTTTATTCAGCCAATAGGCAACGACGGGGTGTGGCTTTGGCTGAAAACAGGATAGAGACAGTTGACGATTGGATGGTTAGTGTGGTTTTTATATCTCGAAAAACGGGTATAAAACTGTGTGGGGTTTAAGGTAATGTTTACAGTATACTGCAGACCGCCAAGCAAAGACGGACTATGAAAAAGTGCGACCCTTCCATTCTTCCACATGGTTCTCTCATTGAGGCGAGCTGCCCAGACAGCGATGCTATACCTCTAATAAGAAAGTTGCAGTGTTGTTTTCAGCAGCGAAGTGTTTTGGGTATTACAGGGCGAGTATTCAGTCGCACTGGCAGTTGAACTTTGAGAGTGCCCAACGCTGAAGATTTGACCTTGTTATTATATACGTCTTTTGGGAGATTTATGCGCATTGGAGACAAAGTAGACTACAAATCGTCTCCTAAACGATATCAACAGAGCACTGAACAGAAAATAAGAGACTAGCAAGAACTTTCACGCATTAGTCCGTCCTCGGTTATATACATGTACTTTTTGCGTGACTGTTCAGATTAAGTAACATTTACATTTTCACGCACTTCCTCACAGGGAGAAAAAAACTGATTAAAACTTTTTGTTGCATTTCTGTCTAACTCAGTGACCGTTACAAAGATAGAAATGATGGTACAGCACATGAGCGCCGCAGAGAACTCTGATCCGTTTTCTCCTTGCGGGGACTCCACCGATACTGGGGAAATGGACTTGGACGTGGACGCGTCCCCGACTCCCGGGTCGCCGTTATCCTCCACCGGAGGGGACCGAGGGGATGTCGCCTGGTGTAAGACCCCTACGGGGCACATTAAACGACCAATGAACGCGTTTATGGTATGGTCTCAGATCGAGAGGAGAAAGATTATGGAGCAGAGCCCAGACATGCACAACGCAGAGATCTCCAAGCGACTTGGGAAACGCTGGAAACTACTGAAAGATATGGACAAGATCCCGTTCATACGGGAAGCAGAGCGCCTGAGACTCAAGCACATGGCCGACTATCCGGACTACAAGTATCGGCCACGAAAGAAAGTCAAGACGCCCAGCACCAAGACAGAGCGGGGAGACAGAGAAAAGGGCTCGGATAGGAGTGGGGGCTCCAAGTCGTCACTGAAAAGAAGTTCTGTGTCTAGGGGTAACAGCAGAGCGCACAAGCCGGGACAGGGGAACGCAAAATTAGCTGTCCATGGGCAGGACTGTGCGTCTCCCACAGACCACCACACGCTCTATAAATCCAGGTCAGTGACTGGCGCCCGGCAGATTCCAGACAAGCCACCAAGGCGCGGTCACATGTTTGGCGGGGAAGGGAGCTTGGATAGCGGGCCACCCTCGGTTGGAGTACCGGGTAGTCCCTTAAGCAGCTCAGCTGAGTCTAGTGACCCAATGAGCCTTTATGATGACCAAGTGACGGGGTCAGGCGAAGAACGATCTTCCAGCCCTTCATCATCATCAGCAACCCGCCTCAGATACACACGTGCGTCCTCTCCAACTCCGTCCGCTTCTCACTCCTCTTCCTCCTCTCTTTCCTCTTCGTCGGATGAAGAGTTGGAGGATGAGCGTTTCGATCCGCAACCGAGCCCGGGGTTTGAAGGCATGTCTCTGGGAAGCATGGGGCAGTGTGAGTCGGAGCTCGACCGGGATCTGGACTGGAGCTTCGGGGAGCGCGATGCGGGATCTCACTTCGACTTTTCTGACTACTGTACACCAGAGGTAAGCGAGATGATCTCCGGTGACTGGCTGGAGTCCACTATCTCCAACCTGGTTTTCACTTACTGAATAACGGAGGAGAGGAGTGAGAAGAGAGAAGACTCAGAAAAACTGGCAAAGAGTTTAGTGCCCTGTGCCAAACTAAAGCCTCTTGAGTGTGAAACGAAAATAATCTTTAAACCTTCTTTTAGGATTTCTGGGAGAGTGGTAGCCTACGTGCGCTTAAATTATCCTGCGTTCTGGAAAGAATAGCCAAATATTAACGACATGTGTTTGGGTTATTCTGGGAAGGCGTGTTAGTATAAAACATAATCTGTTCCATGTGCGTATCAAAGACATGAACTGGGACGGAAGCATCCGCTGCTTTAGTGCAAAGCAAAGGCAAAGTGCTTAGCTTGCAGTTGGAGACAAGAGGAGGGCGCTTTCACTTGCTTTGAGACCGCCTCTGTTACCAGTGATACACACAAGAACTTAATGAACTGCATTCAATCGCGCCCGCATAAGGTCTGCGGGTTGATGGGGATGATTGTATGCCTAGAGACATTTTTTAACGTTCCCAGGCGGTGAACGTTTTAAAGTGACCACTCCAGTTATTTACCCGCCTGTGTGGATGAGGTTTGTATGGAGTCTAAATTCAGGTTTGTTTTTCTTAAGCTTAGAATAACTAATAACAACACGCATGCGCTCCCGTATGGAGTAATGTTCTGTATTCAATTGAGTGATAAATCTGAAATAATAATGTTTATTATAATGTAGCCTGATTTCCCCGTTGAGTGTGTGAGTATGTTTGTGTGCTGAACACAGATCACAATCACCAGCTTTTCTCTTAACGGCAGGACTTAAAAAAATCAAACTCAGAATAGTTTTCTGCAACCTTTTACACACTTAATGCACATTTCAGGACCAATTCCTTTAGTGGGCAACGCCTAGTGCTTCTGACTTTGTAGTTAATCAATATCAGATGACTTTTTTATATAAATGTATTTATACCAGTCGAACAAGTTTTTTTTTAAATACTTTGAAGTGTTGTTGTCGTTTAAGGTCTCGTTTGTGTGTGTGACTCATGCACCTGTCTGTATTCCTGTACAGAAGGGCTACAAGTGTAATCTTATTTAAAAGTTTATTCTCTCATTTTCTAGAGAGGAGTTCGGTGTGTCATTTTCTATGTGTATTTTTGTACAAAATCTATGGAGGGCGTGCCGGTTCGTAATTCCTTGGCGCTAAAGGGTCAGTTGTCACAGTCGGTTTCCTATTGTTTACACTTGACAGTATATCACGCTACACGTTTCTTAAAGGCACAGTGCCTCCATTTCACTGGTTGTGTATACAAACACATCGGTGTACTAAATCTCTTGGTCTAACTCCTCCCACAAAGGGCAGTGTCTTCAAAAGTTATTTCCCTCCACTATGTTAAAGATCTACACAGCAAAAAGTCCAGTGTTAAATGAACACTCTTAGTGTTTATATGGACCTATATAAACACTGAGAGTGTTAATTTAACACTGGACTTTTTGCTGTGTAGGAAACCCCTTTAATTGGAGTGACACTACCTGCATTTCAACCTGAATATGTTTCAAAACTAACTTGGCAACGGTCTGTTTGTGTTAACAGTCCACCCCTGTATTCAATGTCACCTGCCAAAACATTAGCAGGAAATGGAGTGACAGGCAGCAGAACAAATGCACAGTCAATTACCTACGCTAGGAAGATCTGTTGTTGGATTAATTAAACATCTGTATGCATTTTTATAATGACACGTTTGATTTGAAACCACTGGATGGATCCTGACACTCACCATTCTAAATGCCTGAGTCCTGTCAGATAGATGTGTACAGGAAGTGATGCAATCTTAATTGTGCACCTGCATACGAGTATTTAATCGTTTTCTACCTGTTGGTTAAAACCAGCTGGCTAATTGTTTCCCTATGTTATGGCATGGCAAATTAGCATTTGTGTTTCAGATTCAGGTATGTGTATAGCTGTTGTGTTTAAGATTTTTTTTAAAGAATATCAATTGAAGATGTTTATGGACTGTATTATAAAGCAGATAAAACTGTGTGATTTATAACTATCAACAACCCGCACTAAAATTGCCATCTTTTTTCATCCTAATGTTAAAGATAAAGGTGGTCCAGGATTTTTTATCTTTATACCTTTTTTATTTGTTTTCATACGTGCAATATGCTGTTTGTATGAGAGTTTTCTGTCCAATCATATTGTATCTCATTTCAATACAAAACTCAATGCCAGCCAAACGGGTCATGACATTCTCAGACCTCTCTGTACAGAACATTTTTATTTGTTTGTTCTTGTGTTTTTCAAGAAGGAAATAAAATCAGCTGGAACTGAATATTTCTGTCCAATTGTGTTTCATTGTGTTTATTTGGTAAAAAGTTAATATGTGTCAAAATAGAAATTCTAAATTACAGTGTATGTTTACAAACACAAACAGTTGTGTTTCTGTATCACAAAAGTCTGACATACATGTAGAAAAACGAAGAACCACTGACTCATGAAAATATTTTCTATTCATAGTGAAAAATTGCATTGTCCCAGATGTGTTTATTCATTCAAGCAATCTCATTCTACCAAGGAGTGACACGACACCACAAACTAGTCTAGAACCCAGGCTAGGAAAATGGAGTTTCATTAAAAGGTGTTTCTTTGTGTGTCAGTGCAAATCTGTTAGGCTGAATCCAGCAGTATGCCCAAATCAATAGGAGTGTCTCTTCTCTATGATTCGCCACGTGGTGAAAATGTGGCTGCCATGGCAACACTGTATCCAAGACCAAGGAAGCCATGCGCAATTCAGTCGGGACCCCAGCTGTGTGTATGGGGGGGCACAGACAGCACTTTGAATGGGGGAGGGGTGCTAGACGTCTCCTCCAGGCATAACTATTGGGGGAGGGGACAGCAGTAGGTGCGTGTATCTGTCTTTGTCTGTACGTGTGTGTGTGTGTGTGTGTGTGTCTATTCAATTGGATTTTGTCCCTCGCTGACTGCCTCCTGGATCTTAAATCAAATCCTCACAGTGGACTGTCTGGGATGTACATTAGGGAAAATATGTTTCCCAATGACAAACATTGACCCTCCCTGAAATACAGTTTATTAAGGATCTGTTAATTTTATTTTCCAGAGAAAACATCATCATTATCATTTCCTGGTCAGGTTGTCCATAGCGCCCTAGTAAACATTTAGTGCACACACTTTGACCAAGACTCCTAATGTAGATAGGATTTGTTATACAACTCTGATCAGAAGTGGACAAAATGCAGAATAGGTGTCTCCATGTCAAGGATGCAACAATTTTTGCTCATGGAGTCCCAAATACCACCCTATGCTCTATGTAGGGCACCATCTGCAGTGTAATATAACTTATAGGGATGCAAAAGCTTTGTACTAAGTATGGGACATTTCCTCCGTCATATCTCACACATTTTCACTATACAATACATAAAAAAACGCACACACTCAAACACACATAAACATGTTTAATTGTGCCTAACATAATGCTGTTCTTGTAATTATTACAATAATAATTGAAATCATCTTATTCATCCCCCTGGATATAAAGCATTGAAACATCAGATGCCAATTTTATGGTAGAAAGAACTAATGGCTCCCCCCTTTTAATTTGCACATACCCAAGAAACAAGTCATTGCTTCACAGAATGGAGTTTGGTTATTGTACCCTTTTCTGGAAAAAAAACCCAAACATGTTGGTTAACATTTATACATATTGCTAAGGCCACGATTCTGAGAATAGAAGGTCAGGGGTCAAATCAGAAAACGTCAGGTTCATCAATGTTTAGGCAGTCTGACATGTAATTGGAATGTTGCCGGTTGGATTCCAGAGTGGGACAAATGTTATGGTGCCCTTGCAAAGCACTTTACGAGATGCTCCAGGGATGTCCCTGTACTTATTACGTTTTCTGGATCATTATGGCCGTAAATTTGGAAAGTTATTAGCAATCAGGAGGCACCATCAACAAGCTGACATTCAGAGAATAAACCTAATTTAGTACACCTGATTTTAATAATTAGCTGGTTGATAAGCTAAATGAGTCTACATACAGTATATGTGCGGTTGAAGTGAAAACCCACAGGATGATAGTTGTGTAGGAACAGGGCACATCCTGGCTGAAATGATGGTTTCTGAGCTTTTCAACTCTGGTCCTGGAGGGCTGAAACACTTCAGGGTTGTGTCCTCTCTACAGACATGGGACCCAAGGTGATTGCACATAACTATCAGGTAAAAGCAAAAATCAGAAGTGTTTCAGCCTCCCAGGATTGAGGTTGAAAGACCCAGAGGGTTGCAATGAAAAGACGGCGTGAAACTGACTTTGAGGGCAAGAGTTCATCCTGCCAGTTATCCACGTGAATGTCATTTCTTTTAACAATGATCAGTAGGACAGTTACCTCCATTCCACTAGACAAGGCATTTATTTTCAAACACCTCTTACACAGAAGGGTTTTTACAGATTCAGAATGTTATTTTGACCCAGTGTGGTTGTAAAATATAGACCAGGGTTTTTCAACACCAGTCCTCCAGGCTTTAATTAACACTTCTGTTTTTTGTCCTCTATTTCTAATAAGAGATGGGTTCAGACATGGTTACAAGGTGATTAAAATTAACTAACAGTTAAAAAAATATTAAAATATGTTTCAGCCATCCAAGGCCGGAATTGAATAGCCCAGCTCTAGACGGTTGGAGGCATTTCTGAAACTTATTTTATGCTCACAATACTAAAAAGATGCTGCACATTTGATCCACAGAAGGGAAAATAACAATAGAGGGAGAAAAATCTGGGCTCTTTATCTTCTGCAATGATATTTTTCAGGAGGCCTTTTGTGATAGCCTAGTAAAGTGCCTTGCTCAAGGACACAACATTATTTGACACAGTCGTGAATCGAACTGGCAACCTTCCGACTACAGGTCCTACTCCCTAAACACGGAGCCTTTGACAGCCCCATTTACTCACAATGTTATTGGGTGCGGTACAAAATAAAAACATACACCTACAATCAAAGCAACTCGTAATTTATAACTTTTTGTTGTTATCAGAAGTTGGTAAGGAATGGAAGGAACACTGCATAAACACCGCTGGCGGGTTTGAATGAGTAAACGAGTCCTTCAGCCCTACTCTACACAGAGCACGTGCAGACAAAGGAATCCAAAACACCGAACTCCACTGAAACTTTCACAGTTGTGTTTGTCCTGGATACAAACAGGGCAACTTATAACTGTATAGAGGAATAACAACACGAGATATAAATAACCACATTCTCTTCTGGCAGACAAGCAATTTATGGATTTTACACTTGTTTTTAGAAGTTCCGCGGATATTAGTGCACCGACTGAAGTTACAGAAGACAAAGAGGAAAGGTTAATTTGGTCTAGGAATTTTGGCGACATTAATGGTGGGAATACGATAATCAACGCACGAAGTAAGCATCTTCACATCTTTTTAACATGTAAAAAGTAGATTATTACTATATTTGTGCGTTTTTGTGGCATTGAAAAAAATACGCAGAAAGCTCTATACCTTGTCTGAAAACAAAGGCATTTTCAATTATATATTTGTCTCATAGGGATTTTAATTTGTTGGAAATGATGTTAGTAATTTCTAGCTTAGGCAAGGCATATATATATATTTTTAAATAAAAAATTGTAATTTAAATGGTCATGTAAACATAATGTTCGTCATTAGTTTGCAACTTCTGATTCAACCGCACGAAGCCCATCCACGTGCACGCTTCCGTCATTCAGCACATGACAGGCTGGACAGCGGCTAGTGTGGCGCGAGGAGCTGGGCAGGAGACAGACAGTGGTCACGGTAACCATCCGAAACAATAAAAAACACGCCCTCGAAAAACATAGAGCAGGAAATCAGGAATATGTATGGAAATTTCTCTTCAGAATGTTATTGTAACAACCATAACTCCGAAAACATTCTTGATAATGGTAACCATTTTTTCTTGCTCTGTTGCTTATGCCGTTGTTTACTATTGATTCCACAAACTGTTGTTTTGTTTAAGTGACCAAAATGCAAATATCAATGACTATATAGCTACTCAAAGGTAGTGTAAGTATGTATTTTAAATTTAGGCTAAGCCACATACTATCCATCTCTTCATCTAGAATACATTCAACAGTTAGTTTCAGTAGTTATAGTTTAGTGAGTTGTAGGTATTCATTAGTCAGTTTTTTTGGCTTGTTTATGTTTACATTCCCTCTTCACACCAGAGTGTCAGTCTGCCGTAGTATTAGCTGGGGAACACTGCCTTGTGTGGAAAAACAAAGACTGTCTCTGCAGTCTTCAGAAAACACATCTAATTAGACACACATACGTATAGGACATGATGTCATCCATACAGTCCTACATCATTTGTTTTGACACCCTGTTTAAATCCTGCACTACACCTCACCCCATTCTTTATATAATGAACTACACTTGACTAGACCTCAGTGATTTGCTGACATACAGTTGTTGCATCGCTTCAGACCATGTGCAGACAGGGGCTAGGTTAAGAGCTTCTGTATATTTGTAAATTGGTTGCTCTGGACTCAAAGAGAGTAGTATGTGTCCCTTGTCTCTCCTTAATTACATTTACACATTTTTGTCTGAGCTTTTGTATGTTACAAAGCACTGCATGGTATAGGAAAACATAGTTTTGAAAATATCAAGAAATACAGTTGTTTGTGCTGTTCACTTGAAAGAGACAGCAGTTCTATGGTTTGAATTCTACAAATAGCGCTTTTATTGAAAAATAATCATTATAGTATATAGCACCCGGCACCAATACTAAATAATCAGTGTAGTATATAGCACCCGGCACCAATACTAAGTAATCAGTGTAGTATATAGCACCCGGCACTAATACTGAAGCGCTATTTACATAGCAACTTGCAGTTGTTTAAAATATAGTTCTGGTGTAGATTAGAGGTCGACCGATTATTATTTTTTTAAGGCCGATACGATTACCGATTATTGGAAAACCAAAAAAGCCGATACCGATTAATCTGCCGATTATTGCTTTTTAGTTTTACCGTTATTCTACCAGGCAAGTTGACTGAGAAAACTTTCTCATTTGCAGCAACGACCTGGGGTAAGGGAGGGAGAGGAGGGGGAGAGGGGAATGAATGAGCCAATTGAGAGATAGGGATGATTAGGTTGCCATGATGGTCAGATTGGAAATGTGTCCATGACCCCGGGGTTAACACCCCTACTCTTATGAACAGTGCCATGAGATATTCAGTGACCACAGAGAGTCAGAACACCTGTTTTAATGTCTCATCTGAAAGACAGCACCCTACGCAGGGTAGGAGTCCCTGTCACTGCTCTGGGGCATTGGGAATGATCATTAGACCAGAGGGAAGACTGCCCCATACTGGCCCTCCAACACCACT
>JACXGM010040160.1:0-10393 GCA_016801145.1 Umbra pygmaea
GCCTACATTCATTTTTCCTATCTCCAAAGTCCATTGGACTCACACGGTGACGTCATCGTATGAAAATACCCCGCGAAATTTCAAATCTTGCTCTTACACTAGCCAGGCATGGGTGAAACATATCTCACTGTTCTACAAATGTCTGGGGGAAGCTACTAGCACCTCCAGATAGCTGTAGGGTGAAGTACCCCTTTAATGTCCAAATAGATTATGCTGTACATGCATGCCTAAACTTCTGTATTGAAATTGCTGGAGGCAGTTTATCATTCAGCATAGCATTTTACCACTGGTGCAAATATTTACACACATCATTGTATTTTATATACTTCAGTTAACTGTGATTCTAACATCTAGAAGAGCCAGATATTTGTTAATGTTTGTATATAAGGTTCTTGTAACAAGAAATGCTATAAGCACACCTAGATAAGGTGAGGACAGATGGGTAAATAGAGAAAAGGTAAATGTTGATGCTTGCAAATGTAATCTGTGTTTATATCAAAACAACATTTCGGTCAAAGACCTTCATCAGCTATAAAGGTATCTATATATACCCAGGAAGAAATAGAAGACAGGTGATAACAATTAGTATCAGTAACATATACGTACTGTGCCTCCGGAAAGTATTCACAGCCCTTCACTTTTCCCACATTTTTAATGTTACACCCTTATTGCGAAATGGATTAAATTCATTATTTCCATCTAAATTCTATAATCAATACCCCATCATGACAATGTGAAAGAAGGGTGCTTAAAATTTTAGCAAATTTATAAAAAATAAAAAACAAAAAAGCACATGTATATAAGTATTCACAGCCTCTGCCCCAATACTTTGTTGAAACACCTTTGGCAGCAATTACAGCCTCAAGTTTTTTAGTATGATGCTACAAGCTTGGCACACCTATTTTGGGGTAGTTGCTCCCATTCTTCTTTGCAGGACCTCTGAAGCTCCATCAAGTTGGATGGGGAGCGTCGGTGCACAGCAATTTTCAGATCTCTCCAGAGATGTTCAATCGGGTTCAAGCCTGGGCTCTGGCTGGGCCACTCATGGACATTCACAGTTGTCCTGTAGCCCCTCCTTTGTTATCTTGGCTATGGGCTTAGGGTTGTTGTCCTTTTGGAAGATGAACCGTTTGCCCCAGCCTGAGGTCCAGAGCGCTCTGGAGGAGGTTTTCAGCAAGCATGTCTCTGTACATGGCTGCATTCATTTTCCCCTCGATCCTGACTAGTCTCGCAGTTCCTGCTGCTGAAAAATATTCCCACAGCATGATGCTTCCACCAACATGCTTCACTGTAGGAAGGGTATTGGCCTGGTGATGAGCAGTGCCTGGTTTCCTTTAGACATGACGCTAAAGAATGTCCTTTAGACATGACCAGAGAATTTTATTTCTTATGGTCTGATAGTCCTTCAGGTGCTGTTTGGCAAACTCCAGGCAGGCTTTCATGTGCCTTTGACTGAGGTGTAGCTTCCGTCTGGCCACTCTACCATACAGGCCTGATTGGTGGAATGCTTCAGAGATGGTTGTTCTTCTGGAATTGTTCCAGCGAGTTCTTGGTCACCTCCCTGACTAAGCCCTTCTCCCCCGATTGCTCAGATTGGTCGAGCGGTCAGGGAGAGTCCTGGTGGTTCCAAACTTCTTCCATTTATGGATGATGTAGGCCACTGTGCTCATTGGAACCTTCAATGCTACAGATATTTTTCTG
This sequence comes from Umbra pygmaea, assembly GCA_016801145.1. Classification (NCBI taxonomy): domain Eukaryota; kingdom Metazoa; phylum Chordata; class Actinopteri; order Esociformes; family Umbridae; genus Umbra; species Umbra pygmaea. The sequence continues at coordinate 1,702 of JACXGM010040160.1, forward strand.
TATCCTTCCCCAGATCTGTGCCTTCATACAATCCTGTCTCGGAGGTCTACAGACAATTCCTTGGAATTCATGGCTTGGTTTGTGCTCTGACATGCACTGTAAAATGTGGGACCTTATACAGACAGGTGTGTGCCTTTCCAAATCATGTCCAATCAACTGAATTTACCACAGGTGTACTCTAATCAGGTTGTGGAAACATCTGAAAGATGATCAGTGGAAACAGGATGCTCCTGAGGATCATGTGCTTTTTTTTTTGTAATTAGCTAAGATGTCAAACACACTTCTTTCACATTGTCATGATGGGGTATTGTTTGTAGAATTTTGAGGGAAATAATGAATTTAATCAATTTCGCAATAAGGGTGTAACAAAATGTGGAAAAAGTGAAGCACTGTGATTACTTTCCAGATGCACTGTACACAAAAACCTCTAGACTATCTAGCAATGGAAATTAGTTTGAAAAATAGAAGTTAAACTTTCTCAAAACAAGGCTTGTACTGGAGATACCTCAGGCTTATTAACAAATTAGTATAAATGCTTTTGAATACTTTGCTCCTCAGTCATGGAATGCTATTCAGAGTGACCTTAAGCTAAAGTAATTGTTGTCACATTTACATTTTATATGTTTTGTTTTTATTGTTTCAATACAGGGCTCAGTTGTAAAAGAAACATGTGTCTCAGTTGAATTCTCTCTATACTGTAGATAAAGGTAATAAAAACTGAAACGTTGAAATGTAACAGCATTGCTGAAGTGATTTCAATAACGACATTGTCCTTCCAATTTTTAACGTTCTCATGAGGAATTGTACCATATATCCTAAAAACACATTTGTTTTTCACTTCTTAACATTGTGTATGTTTGTGGATCAGGACAAATAAGCTGCCCATAAAGAGTATGACCATTTTTCAATAGCCGGTTGACAATTTATTTTTAAATACATTATTTTTTGATGGAAGAAATGGAAGCTTGTTTATGCATTAAGGAGGGACATCTGATTTTGTGGCTTCATCACCAAAATGCATTTACCAAAACACAAAGGTCTAGCATGTCTATCCATACGTAACACCGATGATGCGTTAGTTCTTTATAGTAAAATGAAAGTATTATGTAAAGTGTTCTCCTTAAAGCAAAGAACAGAGATGAGATATGGAAACATTAGAATGAAATCTAAATCACATTTAATTCTGAAATTCCACTACACAGATTTAATAGATCCTAAGACATTTTCCATTGACCTAAGAAGAAATAATTCTGGCCCAAAATCTGTTTCACTCTACAGGGACCACTTAGAATTATGTGTGTATGAATGGCACACCACCAGGAACTGATGTTGTCGGATTTTACCTCATTCTCAGCCTGCTGTAACATCCTAATGCCTACCTGACACTGTGAGAAAATTGGAACACTATTCCCAGTGAAACAGACATCACTACTCTACACTGAGACTCCAGTGAAAATCTGTCAGAACATAAACAAAACATGAAGATAGAAACTCGTGTTCACGTCATCATATGTCACAACACAACAGATCGTTGTCAATATGACATTCTTGTGTATACGATGTCAACGTCCCCAGACTTCGGCATGTCTGTTGCTTTCCATTTCAATGGCTCAGGGGTCAGACAATTAGCCAGTGTCTATAACCAAAAGCTTTTAGCAGGTCCCATGTCCTTATTGCAGGGGAGAGTGTTGACCAGCGTAAATGGATCGAAGCCTGCTGACATCAACATGGTGCAGTGGGATACGGATGCCTGATAAATCTAATTAAGAAAGGATTGCAGAAATACTGTCAGAGGAGCAGCCCTTTTCCTCAGAAAAGAAAACGGATATGGGTTAGTGTCTGGGTGAGTGTGTAAGTGCTCAACCAGTGCTTGGCTTTGGATTCCCTAGTTACTGTATATTTATTGAAATATTTGGTGAATTGAAGTTCTGTCCCTTTGTCGCCTCACAGTGACATCACCTCTCTGGTGTGCACAGGGAGGTTGTAACATCATCTAGGACCACCGTTTATCTTTTTATTGATTAGAGTTATAATATTCTTGACTCCAAAAAAGGCTCAGTGTAAAAATAGATTTTCCATCATGTTATTAACCTACCAGCCTGTCACAGTGATGCAACAGGGAGTAGACAGTAGTCTTACATGTTATGCTTACACTTTATCTACTTTAAACACCCCAAAATCCTTGTGCTGAGGATGTTTCTGACATGACAGACACTAAAAACACCTTCTCCGTAAGTATCCAAATTTCAATACAATTGTAAGACATCACTTCCCCAGCCTCATTTATAATATAATTTAAAAATATTATTCAATTTTTAAAGATTTTATCAAAGAATACAATTTTTCGTCATTAATATATTTGAGTTAAACCACAACATTTGTTGTAATATTTGTTTGGTAAATAAACCCTTTTGATTTTATCTGGCTTGCCATTCCAGATAAAATTAAATATTATTTGCTCATATAATATAAACAGCATATCACTGGGTGTAGGCAATACCATAAGCAGAAACCGCAGCAAACTGTGATATTACCTGATAGTTAATCAGGGTGATCTTTCCACAAATAGACAGGTGCTGTCCTTTCCAAGGTAGCAATACCTTATCAATTTTTGCTAACTTTCTATAAAAATTGTCTTGAATACAACTTGATCTTTCTTTCGGTATATGTATGCCTAGTATGTCCACATCCCCATCAGCCCAAGTTATTGGTAAACTACATGGTAATATAAATGCTGAGCCTTTCAGTGCTCCAGTACGTAATACACTTATCAAAATGTGATTGTTTTTAAGCCATTGATTTCTAATGTGTATGAAATGTGCTATATAAATAAACTTGCCTTGCCTAATCCCTTAATCTTAATGTTAGTTCTAATTTTACTAGCCAACGTTTGAATAGAAATGATAAGCAGACTGTGGAAACCCTTGTTTCAATCCTCTTAAACGTACAATATGTAGTTTTTGGCCGCTAGGGGTCTCTCGAACAAAACAGTAGCAAAAGATGTATTTGAATGACTTCGGGAAGTAGCGTGGGATCATGGGTTTTGTTATTGTCGTCAATGACAACTTTCCAATCGAGCAACTCCGGCAGAAAGTGTTCACTGACAAAGTAATGTATTGTTAAAAATATTATAACTTTATTAACGTTATGTTTAGCGGTTCCCTGGAACTTAGAGCAACCAGCGCCGTCAAAGGTTATATGACGCCATTGACGGAAGACAAAATGAAACGTCCCGTGTCTTCGAATTATATTACACATTTTTCTGGATTTGAAGGTTGGTAGAAACATTTAGGATAATGTATGTACACAATTAAGAAATATATATATAATATAGGTATAGTGATGTTTGCTTTTTTAATGCAAACTAAGTACATCTTTTGTTATTGTTTTGGAAAACTACATATTGTACCTTTAACAGTTAAAGATTTTGAGAGATGTGGCCATTGTTTACTATTTTACACCCAGGGTTACTATACATAACTTTAACCCACTTAATAATTGACACTCCAAGATTTAAATATTTCATGCATTAATATACAAAGTCCAATCTTACCTTGTCAAAAGCCTTTTCAAAATATTCAACATGTGCTTTTTTCATTTTTTATTTTTAATCAATTTGCTAAGATTTTAAACACACTTCTTTCACATTGATATTATGTGGTATTGTTTGTAGAATGTTGAGGGAAATTATGTATTTAATCCATTTTGGAATAAGGGTGTAACATAACAAAATATGGAAAACATAAGTGCTGTGAATACTTTCTGGATGCACGTACAGCATAATTGGATGAAGAGGATGTAAAATGAAAAAAATATGGTTGACAGAATATTTCTCAGTCCGTATGAATTGGTGCTAGGTAAGTGGTATAGCTGCCAATAGATTTCGGAGATTGTATCGATAAAGGTATGGTAAATAGCAAACTAGCTAGCTCAAGACGAAGTCACTTGAGGTAAGGTAGGCTTCTTGCCGTATTGGTCACAGATGTTGATGGGGTGCAAACTAGCTAACTGTACAGGATATAAAAAATTTACCACACTAGCATGTATCTTTTGTGTTTATGCATATTGTGAGATAAGTGAGACTTCATTGCTAAATGTATCTGTGAGAGATTATTATCCAATATGCAACTACTGAAACAAGATAGGGCATATAGCAATATTGGATTACATTTTTTTCCTATTTTCCTCCCTTACCAATTCCCACTAACTCTGCCTTGTCGGCAGCTCCGCAACTCCTTGGACAAATCTGTGGGATGGTGAGGTGCGCGCACATGGTTCATACAACCACATGTCGCCCAAGCCGCTGATTCTTTTCACACTGTTCATCCAACATGGAAGCCTTTAGTCAGAACATGCACAGGATGATTACGTTCACCAACTATACTTCCATGATTGAATTTAATGGCACCTGATCTGCACACGAGTTGCTGGAGAGTGACGTGGCAGGATAGATAATCTGAGTTATCTAATCTGACATGCCGTAAATTTAGCAATTTTAAACTGGTAATGTTTCAATAAAACAGATTATTTAGGCTGAACTACATTCCTCCACAATCTTTATCTCTCCAAGACAATTTAAAGTTGAGTCTTAGGTCACACAGTATTTAAAGGGGTGAAAAGCGCAGGAATACCCATATTGTTTACTCATTTGGAAGTCCGGGGGAAAGCCAGAAAACCCATAGTCAGGCTCAAACCACTTACTTTCATGACGTACAGTAGACTGTCCTGCAATGCAGCAACTTAGCCCACTATGCCACGCAGACACCCTGGATTTTGTGACCCGTTATAAATGTTACTAGTTACAGTGAATAGCAACAGTATGACATATATCATCTGTGGTAATGTTTGTAAATACTATATTACGAAACTGATTTGCCTTTTGTTTTCCACACCACACCACACAAACACGCACACACGCACGCACACACACACACACGCACACACACACACACACACACACGTATATTCAGACACAACCCCCCCGATTCCTCCCACTCATCAAGTGTTTCTATGTTTTCTCTTTATCAGTCTGACATTTCACTGACGGACATTGCAGCCGGGGCTCATCAGTCATGCTAACTCCTAGCCTGCCCAGGGGGCCCTGGGGTTTTCAAACTCCCGTGGTGTCAGAGGCCAGCAGCAATCCCCCGTTTGCTGCAGACAGTTATGGATGTTGAGTAGTAGAGCTAAAGTCTTTGTGTGTTCAGATTACTGGGTGTTTGCAGCATCTCAGCTGTTTGATTTATCCTCCAGTTCCAAGAAGTTCCTCTCTAGTGTGAAGAGGGACTGGCAGTTTAAGGTGTTGAGGGACGTTTTTAAAGGCTAAAACACAGTGAACAAAACCGCCGCGTGTCATAATTCTAAAGCCTAATCACTGAAAATCCCTAAGGAATGGATTATCGTAATGAATTAGGACAGGGTTAAAAACTAGCGCCTACTCCTGGGATTATGCATACAATTCTCTGAGACATAGTTTGTGGTTTAATCCCAGTTACCTTCACCATTAAAACACTATAGGCCAGCATACTGTATACCATTTACAGTTACGTTTTTATAACTTGTCAACAATGATCAATATGTTGAATACTATGGGTGCTGAGATTCTTTAGTTTGAATGGGTCAGATATGCCAGTTTCTTAGTTGAAAAAGTTTGTTTTGTAATGTAATCGTAAGATATATTTGGTTTAATTGTCACAAGACCAGTAGAGAAACGTGTGTTATCCATCAGAAAATGTCATGTAATAGAGCTTTTATGCTTCTCACTTGAAACGCTCTTGCGGAATCTCTGATTACATAAGGCAAATAAGAATGTGTTCCTAGTCATATGTACCTTGTAAAACAACAGTTAATAACATAAGTGGTACAAACCACACATTATTTTTATAAGATATAGTGTATATGTGTCTTATTTAGGGTGTCCTAAGGCAGTTGTAACTATTACTTTATTTTCACACTTTGCTGCCAAGGCAATTGTTACAATTTATATACACATGCAATCAAGATCATTACATTGAGGGTCAAACCCCTGGAAGCAGACAGAGAAACACACAATAGACGCGTATGCTCACACATCAGACAGACCCATGTCTGTGACAATCAGTCCTATTTAGATAAACAAGTTGTGTCATTTGTGTGTCGATGTGTGTTGGTGACAGACACGTTGTTCATGAATAGTCAGATCAGGTAGACCCCTGGTGAGATAATGATGTTTGCAGATCTTGAAATCAACCTCCAATTATTTACAAGCAAACACATCACTCTCCGCACGCAAGTGTGACGTCTTTAAACAGGCAATGAACTCCTTTAGCTCGCTCACAGGGGAAGTTGCTTGTGGTCAATGTTTGTTACTTTTCAAAACACAAAATCATATGAGTTTGTTCTTTCTCTCTCTCAAAACACATACCCCCCCCCCGCATACATACATTTCCTTCACCTGGCATAGCAAATATTTGGACACCACAAACTTAATCAGTGTCCTGCTGAATCTCCACAGTAGGACAGCTTCTGTCATGGCTTTGGCCCCCAGTCTGACCGCTGCACTGACCAGATACATTGAGCAAATGTTATTATGCTAAGGGACAGAGGTACAGTTATAACAGCAAAATCAAAACAAGTTCTTCTGAACTGATGGATACTTTCCCCTTTAACTTTGTTCAACAACTTTGGCTTTGTTTGCAATTAGAGGTTATCACTGTTCAGAGTGTGGAGAAGGGAGCAGGAGGAGAGGTAACACAGCTGCAGGGCCCCCCTCTTCGGTTCTTGGATTAAAGATGTTAGTTTAACGGATAACAGATAGGAAAAAGTGGGGGGCAATTAGCCATTGTTGTTACTGAACATGGGGGCTCTGTGGCGCTATGAATGTGGCAACTCCTGGTCCTTCTCCTAAAGTCTCTAAAAGCCAGGATATACCTCGGTTGCGTCACACATTGAAACATTTGCCTCTACACAGAGGCCTCATGCCCATTGAAAGTGAGGGGGCACGGGCCCCCTCAGATTTTTGAGCCAAGTGGATTTTCCTTTCAATATCTGTATTTGTGGGGACATGTTTCCGTGTGCTGTGCACACTGTGCCCCATTAAAAAAAATAGGTGCATGACGCCTCTGCCTCTACATATGGTACTAAAGATGCTGTACTCGCATACTTCTAAGCTACATTTACATTCTGATCGTTTTCAGCGATTCACGTCCTCTCTAGCACAGCTCGTGATGAGACACATTTGTACTGTGTAAACTTGCAGGTCTCTCCCGAATTTCACACAACCTCCAAAGGTAGTGCACAAGAAGAATTTGAAAGATCCCACCTGGGGCTTTGCAAACAGCCCTGGACAAATGTATAATTCTACATGTGTAATAAGTCAATAGGCTGGGCTGGTTTCTGAGCGAAGTGCTCAGGCACCCAGCTCAAGACGTCTTGAATGACACACCCACAAACACGCAATTGCCGTCTGGAGACATTACAGTGTAAATTTGAACAGTATGGAAATTATTTTGTCTCGACTCGAAAATGTTGCTGAAATTTATTGGAATGTAAACGCAGCCTCATTCTTTCGCTTTGGGGGAAAAAAGGCAGAGGAAAACATACCAATGACAATAGGGGGTGATACCTTCTTCACAGACAAAGGCTGCGTTTACATTCTGATAAACTTCACCCACATGTTCAAGTCTGCTTAAGACGAGACACAATTGTAGTGTGTAAAAAATAGTTTTTACCATTTTCATCCTCTCTCAATTCCTACTAACCCTGCCTTGTCAGCAGCTCTGCAACTCCTTGGACAGATCTGTGGAATGGAAAGGGGCGCGGAAATGGTTCATCCAAGCACGTCGCCCAGCCGCAAATTCTTTTTGCACTCGTCCAACACAAAAGCCTTAAGTCATATGATGCACAGGATGATTACGTCACCAACTATACTTCCACCATTGACACGAGGAGTCGCTGCAGAGCGACATGGCAGGATAGATACTCTGATTTATCTAAACCGAATCCCTCGCAGCGCTATGCCAGTTTGCACTGCCTCGTGCAGGAGGTCCAGGGAGTAGTGTGTAAACTTATGGGATTCTCTCAAATTTTATGCGACCTCCAGAGGTAGCACATGATAAGATTTTGAAATATCCCACCTGGAGCTTTGCAAACATCCCAGGAGAAATGTACCCTGGAAATCCAGAGTTCTCGTGAGAGCACAATTTGAATTTGCTCAGCAAGTTACTCTGGCACCGAGTAATTCAGCTCATTAACTATATGCCCTTGTTGCCGAGCTGCACCAATCACATCGGTGTATCTGATATAGGCGTGCCAGAGGCGTGTTAAACAGATGATGACAGCACTGCGACCGCGAAGTCATTAGTAAACATTGCAATTTGGCTGCGGATGAACACCAGTTGTAAGATCGCAATAACACCAGTTGTTAAAACGGCTTTGGCCACTACGATGAACGAGTTAGACTTGGCTTTTTGTCTAAAAGAGGAACAGAAGACGGCGCTCAAATCATTCCTTTTGAAGAAGGACGTTTTTGCTGTTTTGTCGAACTGATACGGCAAGAGTTTAATCTACCAGTTAGCTCCGCCATAGGTGCTTAGCGAAAAACCACTGGTGATAGGTCGTAGTGTTATCCAATTGCGTACAAGGAGATTTTCAAATGCATACTTGGTGCCGCCCCTCGAGCTGGGTCATTTTCATTACTAGATCCCAGACCCTT
>JACXGM010040161.1:0-10393 GCA_016801145.1 Umbra pygmaea
CAGAGATATGAGTCTAGAGCCCTCAGCTACAGAGATATGAGTCTAGAGCCCTCAGCTACAGAGATATGAGTCTAGAACCCTCAGCTACAGAGATATGAGTCTAGAGCCTTCTAAAGCTTGCGGACTTTGCATTGTACATTCAACCATTTGCCTTGCCCAGGCAAACAAGTCGTGCTCTCTTTATACTTCAAACTTATCTAACAGCACAATGGGAGTGGTGGGGTATACCAAAAAGAATAGGGGTGATCTTTTTCTTTATACATCTAATCTTATCTAACAGCACAATGGGAGTGGTGGGGTATACCTATAAAAAATATGGGTGATCTTTTTTATTCTTCTAATCTTATCTAAAAGCACAATGGGAGCTGTGGGGTATACCATTAAGAATAGGGGTGATCTCGTTTGTAATGAGTGTTCACACTTTGTTCACAAAAAATGAGGTAAGATTCTTTTTGAACAATCACAGCACACTCATCCAGGCAAACTGAGGACAGCTAGAAAAATAAATCCTGGACGTAGTGGGCTAAGTCGCTGTATTTCAGGACAGTCTACGTCACAATGGTCATGGGTTCGAGCACAACCATGGTTCTCTGACCTTCCCCGGGCCGCCTGCACGAGGCAGCGGAAAATTGGCATAGCGCTGCCTAGGATTTGAGTTACAGGTCAGATTCTATCTATCCTACCACGTTGCTCTCCAGCGAATCCTTGTGTTCAGATCGGCACCTGTCAATTCAATCACGGAAAAATTGTTGGTTAACGCAATCATCCCGTGCATGATTCAACTAAAGGATTCCGTGTTGCAAATAGGAAATCTAGCTTCTGCTAAACAAAGTATTGTGCTGTAACACACTCTTCCAACAGAATTGATGCTTGATGAGCACACCCCAAGTTTGACCAGAACATAGTGGGGGATCTGTATTTATTAATCCATGCAGTCACTCCAGGTCCTTCAGATTCCATGGCTCTCGTTTGTGGACTCTACTTCAACTCACCCCACAGGTCAGAGACTGCTATGGCTATCGCAAAAACATTTACTGTGCTTGATTCTGGAGTCACCTGTGTATATTTCTAGAGATCTGGAATGCTTTTTATCATTATCTAGCTGGAAGTCCCAACAATGAACCAGGTTTGCCTCCCAGCAGAAAGAGATCCAAGTGGCTTTGGAAGCACAGAACATCAAATATCCACCACCACACTTCGCAAATGGGATTTGTTTTTCTCTTTTACATAACCATCTCTCCTTTTATGCCAAATCCATTTCAAATATTTCTGACCAGTTAAAATCAAAGTTCCAAAGTTCAAACTCCAGCCACTCATTTATGTGCTTATAAGTTAAAAGTCTTGGTGACCCCTGGACTTAACCATCTTTGAATTTCTCCAACTGTGACCATAGGAGAATTGTTTACATTTCAAACTAATGTGCACGGGAGCCAAAAAAATAGGTCTTCTTCCAGGTAGGTTCATAACAGCTTCAGTTGAATTACACGTAAATATTCCCGACAGTGTAGATGGTTTAGTTTCAGTCAGTTGCAATGTTGTTATTTATGATTGTCAACAACCTTTTTCCTCATATTGTTTGCGTGTTCTCTGACCTTCCTTTTTTTGATAGATGAAAAATGGGATTTGGCATGAGTGTCACTACCTACAGTATTTTCACCCCAGTCAAAGAGAAAGTCATAGATGACCACTTAAAGTGATGGTTCGGAGTAATATAACCCTAGGGTCCTTTGCACCTTGACCTTGAGCCAAACAACCCCACATAAGCTTTTTTCCTTAATTATAACATTGCCAATGATGGCTGCCACTCTCGGCTGCTAGGCAATAATTGTTGCGCTCTGTGCGTGATCTGGCAGGATCCCGCGGGATCTTGTGGGATCACAGTAGCAGAAGAGAGTAGCAGCCATCAGGCAAGTGTTATTTAAATACACTTCTGGTGTACTTACAAACTTTTCAATGCCTCGTTTTATAAGTACGTAAACTATTTGTACTACTGTAAATGTTTGGTACCATTCCGAGCATTATTAGTGGGGTTATTTATGAGATACACCCTTGGTTCCATTAGTGCCTGCACTAAGTAATTGGGCTGATAGCTCAAATTCGACCAATGTTATAACAAGGGAAAAAAGCTTATGGGGGGTTGTTTGGCTCGAGGTCAAAGTGCAAAGGACTCTAGGGTTATATAACTTTGAACCATCAATTTAAGAGTTCCTATTGAATCAAATGAACTGGAAAAAATAGCTAGTTATCAATATGGGAAAATTGTATTAGATTTGATTATTGATAATGCCAATAATCATGTATTTTATCATAACAATATTTTCAGAAATAAAATGCTTTCTTAAAAAATAATATATATATATATATATATATATATATATATATATATTTTTTTTTTTTTGTTAACAGTTTAACTTCAATTACAGGTCAAATGTCAATAATTCTATTTTTCAAGAACGTTCATGTGCATCTTCCCCAAGGGAGACAATAATACTGGAAGGCATTAAAGAATTGTATTTCATCTATGGCCAAGCACTGCCTACAACAATTAACATTTCTGTTGAAATAGCAAAGCAAGTTCAAAGAGGAAACCTGAGTGTGACGTAGGTTCAGTCATCATCAGCGGATCATATCATCAGTCCTGTATTCCTTATTTGTAATTATGCTGCCTATATAAGGTGTCATTGTATTTACCCAGTCTGTAGCATGTTGTTATTGCATCAGTGCATGGCTTCCAAACAAGTAAAATTGCAAAAGAAGGTGATGCAGCTACCAGGATAGAGTGATAGTGCCCGTTTACCTCGTGTGTGTGTGTGGGTGCATGCGTGCGTGCGTGCGTGCGTGTGTATGTGTACCACTTGAGTGTGTGTGTGTGTGCGTGCGTTCATGTTCGTGTGGATGTTTGGCCTGTTAGCTAATGTGAGAAGTTGTCTGCCAAACAACCCAATCTCCATATAAATTTCCATCCAATTTCAATAATCACCTCATTATTGGGTCTGGGAATTACAGCTAAAGCACACAATGAGAAATACTGTGTACGTGCATCTTAATGATTTTAGCTGAGTATGACTGTTTGTGTGTGTGTGGGTGTGTGTGCATAGCAGCTGAACACCTGTGACAGTCCGTACAGTATGTGAAAAGGTGTGTGTGAATGTAGAAAGTGAGTGGGTTTGTGTAAAGAAGTGTTTGTGTGTATGTGTGTACCTACTCGTCCTTCACTAAAAAAGTTCTAGATATCTTCTACATATCCCTTGTCATGTACTTTCCTATTTTTAAAACTTTTCCTCCAACAGTTTAGGGCTTCTTCCATATTAGATAAAGATGTTTTTCACCCAACATTACCATCATATAACTGATTTAATTTCAACCGCTGTCTCCTTTGTGTCGCTGACCCACAGAGTGGACACCATGTATTGTGGTTTCTGGAGTGTTGGCGACATCAGTCAGAATATCAACCTGTGATAATTAGTTTATTACTGAGCACTGGATGGTGTTTCACGTGTATATTTGTAGGGGCTTTGGGTTTGGACAGTGGAGAGAAAATGGGATGAGGTCGAGTGACCATTGTTCGGGCGTAAGTGAGAGTGTTACTAACCACGCTGTATGGGTCTATCCTTGGCCTCTCCATGGCGATTGTGATACAGTTGAGGAATATGATGACCAAAACGATGTGGTCGAACATCTTGTGGTTTATTATGCTATTGCACACCACCCGAAACCTGGAGAAAAATACACACGTGCATACTTTATTAGTCAGAAAAAAATAAAAGGCGTAATACACTGGAGTGAAGTTTAACTTCAGAGTTTATAATAGGCACCCAGCAATATACAAAACACACATTTTTAACCAGTGCATTACACAGTCCTTATTAGAGGTCCACATCCCTGCTAAGCCCTGCCTGTGACTCATCCACATTAATGCAGTGATGATCCCCTGCTGAATGTGTGGTAATTCATTATGTTTAAGCTTCATTAGCTGACGAGAAATGTCCATAACAGGAAACAGAGTGAAGGGTGAAAGAAGGAAAAGAAAGAACAGGAAGAGGGGAGGTCCAGATAAGTACAACGGCTAATCCCCTGCCTTAATGGATCCTCTAACTTGAGTAGAAGGTTCCTGCTCACTCTGGATCTGTTGTGGACAAGAATCCATAAACACAAGTGGTCTCCATCAGATAACAGGCTGTATTACTTCTGCCTCCTTGTAAAAACCCCTGAATTCACAGGTGTTGAGACTTTTGGACATAGAGGGGATGTTCGGTGCATATACCTGCTGGTATTAGTGAAGGAGAGAGGGTGGCGCTCTATGTCCAATGCCAATCATGTCAATAGCTTAATAGTCAGATTTTACTATCATTACGAGTTGTGTGCATGTTCATAACCATCGTTAAAATGTAAATATATTTCTTTCAGGCAGACACACAGACACATGGACTTCACCTCTCAGGTGACTACTTCAGTGGACAATGAATAAAAGTAAAACGGTGACACGTGATAGCCTTGACCTTTTGCTAGCATTTTGAGTCCACATAAATGTATTCATGGGTTTACGTCAATTTTTATTTTACCTTTTTAATTTTTGAATTATTCAAGTTCAAGTTGTTTTATTTGTACCCAGAGTTAGTTTTAGTTTGCAGTAGAGTCCTCATACACACACATATGGAAACACAGTGTAACGCTTCCTGGTTCCTCTTTCCTGTGAACTACATCTTCCCCTTCCTGGACTGATCAGAACTACATTTCCCATAAACCGGACTCAATCAACCAAATTCCATTCACCTGCTCTCACTCAGTCAGTATTTAAGACACACACACTCCATTGCCTCTTTGCGAGGTATTGTAAGTACTATTCATTTCATACTGAGCATTATATTCTTGTAAATGTTATTCTGGCCTGACCCCTGCATTGTGTTTGAAGTATTCTGCCTTTGATTATCCTTTGTACCTTAGCATATATTCTTGTATTGTAATTCTGGCCTGACCCCTGCATTGTGTTTGAAGAATTCTGCCTTGGATTATCCTTTGTACCTTAGCCTACATTCTGCCTTGCATCCATTAGTCTGCCGGTCTTATTCTCAGTTCAGTTATATGAACTCTGCTTGACTGACTGCCTTCTTTAGTACAGAATATACATTGTTCTTTTTTACATTGGGATTGAATCATTACACACAGAGGCACATCACGCATTCTCATCTTAAAAACAGCGGAATTTAAGAATGGGCAACATTTTTTAATTAAAACGTTCTTATCGGTCTATATTATACTTAAATATTGTGGGAATTACATACTAATATTGAAAATAAAATAAAAACAAAATTAGTCAGTAAAAATTTGTTTAGGTTTAAAACGTACGTAAAGGTTAAAATATAATAAATACATACATAAAAGCAACAGTAAATAAAGACCTGTGAAAAGTATAGCTATGACTTATTCCTCATTATAATGGCTACAGGGACAAAACTGTTTTTGCGTCTTTTTGTTCTACACCTAGGGATTATGAACCTATGCCCAGAGGAGAGTTTCTGAAACTATGTGTGCATTGGATGTGAAATATTGTTTAAAATTGAACCGGTTATGCGATGTAACTGTTTTTTGCAAAAAATCTCCACATTGATCTGGCGCTAACCAATCAACCTGCTAGAGACAACCACTTTAATATTTGGTTGAGTTTACTATTTCGTTGACCACTTTACTATTATTGACACCTGGTATGAAATGTTGTCCCTCTTCTGGCTTGGCTGATGTATTCAACTATAGTCATATGTTTAAAATGATGTCTAGAGGTTTAACTGTGCTAGGACCTGAAACGGAGCAGATTGCTAATTAAGTAGAAACAACAAGGTTCCCTTGCATGAATATGAATTAAATGCCTCACCACCTGACGTAACTCTGAATAAACATGAAATTGATTGTGTTTTTTACATGGACTGTACTTTCTGGAAAAAAAATTCATAAGTAATTGAAGGATATGATTAGGTAGGACAGGTCTGAGGGAGTCAATGTGCCATTGAAATACTAAAGCAAGAAACTTCTACTTGTTTTCTTTGAAATACAGCCCTGCATACTCATCAAACAATTAATGTTGTTCTTTATGCAGTTCAAAAACGGCAATTATAAACTGCAATCTAGGTCATGTGGGCTTATTTTGAACGCTTGTTCATTTGCCAACATTACATGCTACGTTATAAAATAGTGTCAGGCTTTTAAAAGGCAATTCAGCGAAACAGATCCTATTGTCTGTGTCCATAGAAGTGATTAAGGAATGTAGTTAATTACTTATTCTCTTGCAGTTTTTTCTTCACACTTATTTCTCAAAATACCTTTAGTCCTATTCATTTAAAGCCATTACATAACTTCTTTAACAGATCACTGTACAGTTTCTGCATTCCGATATCCAAAACCATATTCAGACCAGAGAATGAGGTACGTATGCCTGTGGAGTTAAACTGAAGCCCGTTGTTGAGAGTGAACAGCTGTGGGGCTACAGTTTCACATGGAGCCTCTTAATATAACTTTAGGCACATGTGGCTGTCTAGCTCTGCACAGAGCCAAAATGGACGCCACACAGAGTCTTTGTCCCCTGTGTCTCGAATATCAGAAACTGAACCCTACCACCTGAACTGGAGAGATCCAGAATGGAAACCAAACAGTGCATGTGTCCTCCGTCCCACTCTTGGCACTGTGACTGGGGCACAGCAAGGCAATGTTAGAGCAGCACACTAGCTTCTACCGGGGTGTCTAGTCAGCACAACAGAAAACAGACATATTTAGCCGGATTTTAATGAGGACCTGAAGAGAAGGAGAAGAGGCGTCAGGAGTTATGGAAGAAATGAGGGGGAGGAAAAGTTCGAAGTATATTAGACAGGAAGGCGACAGAAGGGGAACATTGCCCCTCTGATGAGGCAGAAATACATATTATGTTCCAAAAAGCGATGCATTATTATTAAGAATTAACAAGATGTGCCATTGGAATGAAGATTTCCCAGTTTTTCTCTGCCACTTCCATTAAACCCGTGTCCGTTCTCTGTGGTCTTACTTTGTGACTATTTTCACACAATGTTTGTTTGTACAGTCGTGATCAGTATTTTTGAGAATGGCACAATACTAATTTTCACAAAGTCTGCTGCCTCAGTGTTGATGATGGCAATTTGGATATACTCCAGAATGTAATGAAGATTCCTCAGATGAATTGCAAAGGACCTCTGCCATGAAAATGAACTTAAAATGCAAAAAAGAGCTTGACAGGCAAGGATATTGTTGCTTGTAGGATTGCTCCTGAGACCAATCATGTGTGGGGTTGCTTCTCAGCCAAGGGAGTGGGTCACTCACAATTTTGCCTAGGAACACAGACTTGAATAAAGAATGGTACCAACACATCCTCCAAGAGCAACTTCTCCCAACCATCCAAGAACAGTTTGGTGACGAGCAATGCCTTTTCCAGCATTATGGAGCACCTTGCCACAAGGCAAAAGTGATAACTACTGTAAGTGGCTCATGGAACAAAACATTGACATTTTGGGTCCATGGCCAGGAAACTCCCCAGATCTTAATCCCATTGAGAACTTGTGGTCAGTCCTCAAGAAACGGATGGACAAACAAAAACCCACAAATTCTGACAAACTCCAAGCATTGATCATACAAGAATGGGCTGCCATCAGTCAGGATGTGGCCCAGAGATTAATTGACAGCATGCCAGGGTGGATTGCAGAGGTCTTGATGAACACTGCAAGTATTGACTCTGCATAAACGTAATGTAATTGTCAATAAAATACTTTTACACTTATGGAAGGCGTGTTATTATACTTCAGTATATCATAGTAACTACTGACATAAAGATCTAAGAACACTAAAACAGCACACCTTGTTTAGACCAATACTTGTGCCTTTCTCAAAACGGTAAATTGTTAGGTATGTGTGTTGTTCTGGAAGTGTGTATCTCTAACCTGGATTCAGGGGGTAGTATGTACAGGGACCAGGTGTCTCTCTGCCGACACCACTCAGGCTGTTTCCTCTCCAGCCACAGTAACAGTCTGGCCAGTCGCCCCAACAACACCTCCTCCTCCGCAGTGTCGTCCTCTGTGTTGTCCTCCAGTGGGAGCTGTGAGGGGCCCAAGGCTCCTCCCAGGGCCCCGGAGCCCTTCCCATTACAGTCACTATGTTCTGGGGCCCTCAGGCCTCCTAGCGAGGGGGGCCTGGAGGTGTGCATGCTGGCTGAGCGATATAGATAGGGCACCTAAAAGGGTTAGAAACACGGTGAACTCAAACATTGAACCGTAAAGGCATTTTCTTACTATTAATAAACTATTATTAAAAGTGTTAAATACTGTGCAAATCAACTTGTTCACAACAATACTATTACTTTCTGTGGGGGTTTTTGTCTGTGTGTGGGTGTGTTTACCTGCAGCAGTGTGTCGGGGGCCATATCTATTGACCCCCTGGTCTCCACAGACTCCATTCTCCTGTGTCTTGGTTGGGACTGCGACATGGAGTCAGCACGACACAGGGATGCGTCGTCACCCTCCGACGCCCCGCCTCCACCCCCTTCCTCGTCCTCCGAAATGGACCCACCTTCCCCGGAGAGGAGGGACCGCCGTTCGCCGGACTGATTCTTGGCTCTTTTCAGTGAAGGTGCTCGACCTACACTATTCCAGCTGGAGCGACGGCTGTTCCAGCCACTGGTAGAGCTCCATGGGACACTGGCCTGCAGACAGGGAGGGAGGGTCACAATCTTTACAGACTGTACGTGTACAGGTTTAATAATTGGACTGTACGTGTACAGTTTAATTAATCAGACTACATGTTTACAGTTTTAATCATCAGACTGGATGTTTACAGATTTAATCATCAGATTAGATGTTTACAGTTTTAAACATCAAATTGTCTTCAGTACTCAGAGGTCATAGCTATACCTGGTATTGAATAGTAATACTAATATTGTATTTTTTGGGGACCCATGCATATCTTTTGGGGGAGCCAGGATTTATGGTTGATAACCCAGGCTGTTCTCATGACGATACGTAAATAAATCTCACAAAACAAGACATTCTTACACGTGTACTATTCTGGAGCCATGGAAAGTTACAGCCTTGTACGTTTACGAAACGTAAAACTAATTTGTTTACCTTAACCTCACCTTACCCTAACTTTAACCTCACTAACCTAGCATGTTATGCCTGAACTAAACCTTTCCAATCACTTTAAAACCAATTGGTCTATTCTTGGAAATTTACCAGGAGAACGACAAATCAATGCATATACGAAATCTCACATTTGTATGGCCATATTGTAAGTCTGCGTACGTAATGCAGTGATATTTCCATTACGTACGGTTACCCATGTTTCACCATGAGAATGCGTTGGATGGCATTATCAGTACTGTAGCTGTGAGACCAGTGACCGTGCCTTCATCATCAGTAAAGTGCATTTAGAGTGAAGCCGATGGCACGTCACATTAATCATCGTTAATCAGTATAAGTGTCGTGTTGAACATAATTCAGTCAGGTTGAACTAGAGATACAAGACGCTTTGCACACGAGGCCTGTGACATTGTAGTTCCAGCCCCAGTGAGGACAAGCTTCATAGTGGGTAATGCAGTGGTTCCAAACCAGGGGTACTAGATCTCCTGGTGCACTTGACTTATCCAGTGGGGTACATTAAAAAACTCAAACTACAGGTTAAAATGAGTTAGACGGTTCAGTTAAAAAGGTAGCAGTATACAGTACTAACTGGTGACTTGTCGTAGCATGCCACATCCATGGATATGTTGCTGCCACGTCGAAGATCACAGCCCGGGACAGGTTCACTCACAGTGGGCAGCTTCGGTATGGGCATGGGTGTGGCAGCTGTGTGGGTGATCAGCGGAGGGGTCAAACTGGTCTTCAGGTCAACATGACCATTTATAGGAACAACTGTAGAGAAGGGGAGAGAGAGGAGGACAGAGGGGAGGGAGGGGGAAGATGAAACATGGACAGATACAAAAACGAGGGAAAGAGAAAGATGCGTTAATAAAAAGGAGGGTGGCGTGGGAGAGAGAGTGGATGGTTTGGGGTGACAGAGGAGTAACAGGGCATAGCAGCTAAATATGGATGTCTGTGTGTCTCACTTTGCTCCTTCTCATTCATTTTTTATTTTCTCTTTAATAAGACAAGATGTGTGCATGGTGGAATATTATGTTCAACAGCCATGGAGACACGACACAGAGGAGACCACTGCATCTTTCATCTATCTCGACTCAGTTTAAAATCCACCTGTGATAATGTTTAAAATCCACCTAAGATAATGTTTCAAATCTGTTTTTTTATCTACCTCAGATGTTTTATATCTACCTCAGATAATGTTTTATATCTACCTCAGATAATGTTTTATATCTACCTCAGATAATGTTTTATATCTACCTCAG